>LD688956.1:2730471-2741543 GCA_003118335.3 Papilio memnon
AAAAAAAAGAAAAAAAACATACAGACGACTTGAATACCTCCTTCTTTTGGGAAGTCGGTCAAAAATTACCTTTCTAATGGTTGACCATTAGATTCACGATTAGACCATTCATTGATGAATATTTGAAATCAAATCAAATCAAGACAAATCTTTCCTCCTTATAACATTAGTATAGATTTACAATAAAGCAAGGGAAATTAAATTATAAATGTTAACTTAACGTGCATATGGGAGAATTCATATTATTTAAATAGGCCACACATGTTAGATTTTGCATGGGGCTTCTGACAATGGCGTGTATGTGACAAAACTGTATATTAATGGGTACTATGAATCTGAATCTGAAGAAGCGTCGGTGGCTCAGTGGTTTAAGCACTTGACTTGTAATCTACAGGTCTTGGGTTCGAATCCCACCGCCATGTACCAATATGATTTTCGATTTTTCGAATTTTCATATGTACATAATTTACCCGACGTTCTTACAGTGAAGGAAAACATCGTGATGCAACCTGCACATATCGGCGAAGAAATTCAAAGACATGTGTGAAGTCAACCAACCCGCATTTGACCAGCGTGGTTGACTATGGCCTAGTCACCCTAGCTTTAGGGTAGGCTCCGAGCCCCTCGGTGGGGACGTATAGTGAGGTGGTGATGATGATGAATCTACTTTTTATCTACAAGGCAAATCCTAACGTGTGTGTCCTGCATTAAGTGGTAGAGTTACTACGAGCGTTCCAAAACTATTATCCGATACTATTATTAATTTAAGAGCGATCGAAATATAACTTTATTTGAATTAATAAAATTCTTATAGGATATAGCATTGGTCGCGGAGTTTTCGGTACGAGACGCGGTCTTCTACTTCGGTCGTATCTACGGTATGCCGATGAAGAAGTTAGTAGACCGTTTCGACTTCCTGACCAACCTACTCGATTTGCCCAGCGGTGGGCGACTGATTAAGTCATTATCAGGAGGTCAGCAAAGGAGAGTGTCATTGGCTGCTGCATTAGTGCATGAACCAGAACTACTAATCCTAGACGAACCAACAGTCGGTCTGGATCCTGTTCTACGCGAAAGGTTGGTATATAAAGTACAATAAGCACGTGTAAGCACCATTTCCACTAAGCAACGAGTAACGACTATTGTTTCTTTCAAGCAGTCGTCAGAAGTACTAGCAAAATTAATATTGTATTTAGGAAATAACAGTCTTTGGTGGTGTCTAAGGTACCAATTTATGAATACAATCACCTTAATTTTATTATATTTGCATTATTAGTTAAAACACACATCAATACCGTTATTAACTCGTGTATTATTTGCAACTAGCTGTTCCTGTGCGGCTTCATCCGCATGAAATTATGAAAATTGTATTTTATTGTTTACATTTGTCAAATTATCAATAATAAATGGCATTATATGATGAAAAACTATTGCAATCTTCCTTCCTTGATGTTGACAGCTCGTAGTTTATGGTCTCTTTCCCACACTTAGGTTTTTATCCAATTTATTTACCCTCTAAGTTGAATAGCGTGAAAATATATAGTCTACAGCGGGACGTAAGTGTAGGGCTTTTCATTAAAATAATAATTATTCAAAAATATGCTATAATAGCTGACATCTTACGCCACAAAGAAGTGTGTGTTTACGCTTTATTATATTAGTATAGATTTGCCGTATTTTGACGTGCGAACACAAAATTTACCGTAGATATTACGGAAAGAATTTATTGCTACATTAAAAACTATAATGCGTTTTATATTTTGAAGTCACGTTACGGATATAATTTATGTATGTACATATGTATGAACTAAAAGATAAGGCTTCGTAAAAAAAATGTAAATTTGAAAATAAAATCATTTATTATATATAATATTATTAATCACTAAATATATTATTGAAAAATTTACAAGCATAAAAGTATGTTCAACCTGCCTTTGAATCTAACATTTAAGTCACCAGCAAATCGTGAATATCGGTTTTTTAGAATTCAAATAGGCGCGTATTAAAGACTAGACAAACCGAACGAATTCAATGACAAAATGTCATATGCATAAAACATTCACGTTTTATATCAACACGTGATTTGCCAATTAATTCGACATAATTATCACGTTTTGAAAACCTGTTCGTGAATACCATACACGTTTTTATAACAGCAAATAATCTATTGAAACAAAATTATGTTTTTTTGTCCGTCTCTGACTGTATCATTAGTTGCAAGCCAAATCCGAAATTAATTAAACACTAGCTGTTCCCGTGCGGCTTCATCCGCATGAAATTATAAAAAAATATATTTTATTGTTTACAATTGTCAAATTATCAATACTAAATGTTAAAATGACATGACATGATGCCAATCTTACTTCCCTGATGTTGGCAGCTCGTAGCTTATAGTCTCTTTCTCACTTTAGGGATTTTATCCAATTTATTTACTCTCTAAGTTTAATAGCGTGAAAGTATATAGCCTAAAGCTGGACACAAGTGAAGGGCTTTTTATTAAAGAATGAATTATTCAAAAATATGCTGTAATTGCTTAGATCTTACGCCACAAAGTAGTGTGTGTTTACGCTTTATTATATTAGTATAGATATAGATAGATAGGCATATCGTATGGAATACGTGGATGATATTTGACTTTTTTAGATATTTCGTGTTTGTGAGATAAAATGAAGCATGGATGTCACAAACCGATGACCTATGGTGGAAGTTCCCAAACTTATTTCGTGTAACGATACGAATTATTTTTTTAATCTTAAAAATCTCAATAACACTATTGGGCCAGAATTGGCTCTCTTGCACCAAACTGAATATGCCTTTTTTTACAAATCTTATTTAACATTAAATACCAGTTTAAATTGTACTTTACATACGTAAATACATAATAAATTATTTCCGAAAGATTTTTGCTGACATCATAAGTATAAAAACAGTCAAAATTATTCGCATAATTTATATCAATGTTCTTATTTTTTGTTCAAAATAAAAACTACATTTTTCCGTACTATTATCCTCTTCCATATCTTGAACTCAACTCATCGTCATTTTTAACCGTGCCAAGGATTAACGTCTGATCATATTTAAAGATCAATTTTAAAGTAAGCCTTCATTGATTTAAACAACATTAAGAGGGACAACACACTTGACCCTATAAAAGAGTAAGCAAACGCCTGGTACAAATATTTCACAACTTGACCAAATAAAAACAACCTTACAGAGACCGACATTTACACAGATAATTATAGAATAAACACGCCAAGCAGACGAACATTACCGTTTTCACTAACGAAATATGTACAAAATCGCTACTTATATAGTATATTAAATACTAGCTGTTGCTCGCGACTTCGTCCCCGTGCAATAAAAAAATATAGCCTATGTTACTCACAGATAAATTACCTTTCTAACGGTGAAAGAATTTTTAAAATCGGCCTAGTGGTTTTTGAGTTATTTCAATACATATAATATTAGTATAGATTACTTAGCAAATCTTAGAAATGTTGCTCTACAGAAAGTAACAGTGTGGATGCACCTTTAGAAAAACATTGTCTTTTATTAATGCAGGTCTTTAAAAAAAAAGTTTAAAAACAAATGTTAAGAAAATATATTTTTAAAGTTTTAAAGGCTACCAACATTAAGCGATAACATAATTTTATAAAAGACCAACTTTCAAATGTGCCCTATTTGTTTCTTAATATTTCGGGACTCTAGTCTCTTATCTAGTGTCGTCAAAACGACCTCGTCTTCGCCCTTAAGGGCTTTTAAAAGCAATCGTTTATTGTGACCACACGTATAGTACCAGATGGTCACTATGAGATACTTTGAAATAATGTAGTAGTTCACTCGAAACGTTAATGTCATTGCCACACTACCGACTGATCGTCTCGCAATGCGTTGAGAAACGCACGTTATACGTTTTATATCTTTTTGTTATTCACGACGCACGTCTCTAACCGAGCTTTGCTTAACACAACTTCGATGCAAGTTTCAAAACTATACAGTTTTGTTGTCTTATTTACTTTTAGACAGTCTAAAGTCTAAATAGTGTTGTATAAAAACAACGAACTACTATTAGGTAATATTAATTTCTTTGTAAGCTTGCAATATTTGATTTTAGACGCTATTTTAAGACTGCCAATTGTTTTCTTAGTACTAAGTATCAATTTTGTGATGTCGCGACACATGGCCAAGCACACAAACGTCGCGTGCGTGTGTGGCCGTAGCATATAAGCAAAGATTTTTTTGTTTAGATATGTATAGGCAATGATCGTTTCGCAGCTTAAAAATACCACTACCATTAAAAGCCGTAACATGTTCTTCAATCCAGTTTGTGTCTCAATATTGCTAATTATTATTATTGCTAAACTGAAAAATATCAATCTTTAGGTCTTTCTGACACACATCATCTCCCCTACCTTATCCTACACCCGTAGGGTCGACGCACCGGGTTTTCGTTCTCCAAATAACTCTATCATCGTCATCTCAGTCACCATTCCCTCATTGATTATCTCCTTTCTGACACACAATAGTTATATATTTTTCGAACGAAATCGTATATGAGGCGCCCGGGTAAGCAAATTCACTCTGCCGTCTCTGAAATTAAGTTAATTAAGACCTCGGCGCCTCTGAGGCCCACTTTAAATCTACACTAAGGGAGACTTATTAGAGAAAGATTAAGAATACCTACATGGCAGTGTCTAGATGGAATTACACAGCATTGCATGTTGTTACTGTACATACTGTATTATTATTGAAATCAAAATGGCGCCAGTCACGCGATCTCGGTAGGAAATAGTTAATTTATGTTTTACAAGTTATTGTCATTCTGAATGGTTTATCCATTGTTTGTTCCAGCTTCGTGTTTATAAATTGCTATACAATTGTTTTTTTTTTATATTACTATTACCTTTTAATTTATAGAATTAAAAAAATATAATCACTCAACGATGACAATCAGTTTTGACAATGTAAATGTAAATTGTCATCGACCATTCACCGATTTTAAATTATTTTATGCAATATTTTTTACGGATATTTAATTCTTTTTTTATATCTATACTAATATAATAAAGCGTAAACACACACTTCTTTGCCTAAGATGTCAGCAATTACAACATATTTTTGAATAATTGTTTTTTTTAATAAAAAACCCTACACTTACGTCTATATATTTTCACGCGATTAAACTTAGGGGGGTAAATATTTTGCATAAAAACCCTAATGTGGGAAAGAGACCATAAGTTGCTGCCAACATCGCTTGTCATCATGTCATGTCATTTTGACATTTGCAATTGATAATTTGACAAATATAGGTAAACAATTAATTTTTTTTTTTATAATTTCACGCGGATGAAGCCGCAGGGGAACAGCTAGTGTAATATATTATATAAATAGGGAAATAATCAAAAGATATACCTTTTAATGGATGAAATTGAAAACTTATTAATATTTAATTCCTAATATAGGAGTTATTTTTTACAATTTAAAACACAATTTGTTTTCGACATCCCTATTGCAAAACTCGTAAAAAAACCTTTAAACATAGCCCCTAGCTACTTATTTATATTTCTTTTTCTGAATAATGATATAAAAAAAACTACAAGATTCTAACGTTCCAGGATCTGGGACTTCCTTGCCGAGCTGGCGAGGGGTGGCACTACAGTCATCATCACTACACACTACATCGATGAAACGAAGCAAGCTCATAAGGTAAGAGAGTTAATCTTCGTTTACCTGACACGTTTGTTTTGGATATGCCGACCCTATATAGACCCTTCTTCCACTAGAGGGAAAAAACCTTGCTGGTTTTGGCGGGGCGCAACGTGTACGGAATCCACTGCTGGGACTCCGACCGTTCTCTAAACGTCGCAAAATGCCACAAAAAAATTAATTACATAATTGTAGTGGAACTTGTCCCTTAGACAAATGTAAAACAGATGCTACAACTACCTCGAATAAAACCATATTATTAGTCGATCATCGGCTAGCGCCTATATATGGTTATGTGTCATGCAGACATTTAAAAATACATAGACGAGGCATAGTGAACAAAATTTTATCACCGGTATTATCTCTGAAAGGTTATACAATCGGCTAGTTTATTAAATTTTAGTACGACACCTTATGTCCTTGTATTAACATTTAATAAAATATTTTACATATTATAATTATAAGAAAAACTAGTTATAATATAAAATATTAAAGTATATATATGTAAGTACTGAAGGTTTGAAATTATGTATTTACTTCAGCAAGATTATGAGCCTTTTATTTTATTTTAATTTCCAGATCGGTCTGCTCCGTGATGGCCAACTCCTAGCAGAGGACTCGCCAAGTGAGATCCTACGCAAGTATGACTGTGATACGCTAGAAGATGCTTTCCTGAAGATGGCGCTGCGACAGCACGAAGTTACCAACAGGAGGAGATCAAGTAGGCTTACTGTCTTTTATACTCAGAATTAATGACTAATTAGTAATCCACGAGCCTTTAAATTGGATAACGGCCACTTTAATTCGACAAAATAGCGAAGTGACGTCCCGTCCCGTCTTATAATACGCACGATGATCACCTATGTATTTCAGCTCTGACGTCATCACCTGACGTGATACCGGAGAGCAGCATTGTGAGCAACTCCGACAGCCGCTACCAGTCCCGCGACGACTTCAACATCGTCACCAGCAGTACTGATGTGAGTTGATCACATGCTGTAATCTATACTGTATATGTACCTAATAAAATTGGAATGTCTGTATGTAATATTGAAAAGATATTTAATGAACATCCTGTAATTGCGTGAAGGAAAACATCGTTATGCAACCTGCACATATCGGAGAAGAAATTCAAAGATATGTGTGAAGTCAACCCGCAATAGGCCAGCGTGGTTGACTATGGCCGTCTCCCCTAACTTAGAGATGGCTCCGAGCCCCTGAGTGGGGACGTATGTCTGGTGATGCATTTACGTTGCTTATACGAAAAAAAAAAATTAAGTCTACTTTGTCCGAAAGCTGCGTTTGTTCCGGGTAATCTCTGAAACGGCTGGTCAGATTTTGACAGGATTTTGATGGTAACTGATGCACTCGGGAATTTTACAAGCTTCTTTTTAAAATAAATTCGGAGGCGATCGCTATTATGTTAACTTAATAGATTTCAATTAAACGCCTAAAATATGCAAAACTTCCAATGTTCAATACACGTATACTAGTTTTTTTGTTAAAATAAGAATCTAAAGACATAACCTACTCGTAACTATTCCAGATGCTCAATACCAAAGAAAACCCATCAAACTGTTCAAGCAAATCCAAAGCGAGGTACAGAGCAGTTTTTATTAAGAGCATTCAGCAGTTCTCCAGACATCCTGGGTAAGTTAAAACACATTTTCGTTAGTTGAACTTGAGTCTTAAATACCTTCAATGAATACAATTAAGTAAAATCGCCATAAAATAACTTTACTACTTAAAAGTGACAACTTATCTGCGGGTCATTTATCAAAAAGGCTACACTTATGTATAATTTGGTGTTGGGCCGACAACTTTTAGACCCACCAGAGATCCTTTTTCTGGCTAAGTGAAAACGTTGTGGGCTCCTGATTAGATAGCTGGGTAACATTTTTCAAAATTACCTTTTTATTGAACCGTAGTATCTGGTATAATTATCTTACTTCTTACTAGTCTTACTGATATTATAAATGCGAATGTTTGTATGGATGGATGTTTGTTAGAGTATGTAACCTAAACTACTGAACGGATCGCGATTAAATTTGGTATAGATGTAGAGGATAGTCTGGAAGAACACATAGGCTACTTACTTTTGTTTTTTTTTATTCTACGCGGACGGAATCGCAGGCGTAAACTAGTATTCCTATAAAATAAATTTAACAATTTTATTACTTGTATAAGAAAAAATAAAGCGAAGTACACAAAAGTAATACTAAATTGTAATCTATACATACTTAATATAATAAAGCGTAAACACACACTTTGTTGCCTAACACTTCAGCAATCACAGCATACTTTTGAATATTTTTTTTTTAATAAAACGCCCTACACTTACGTTACGCTTTAGGCTATATACTTTCACGCCATTAAACTTAGGGGTAATATTTTAAATAAAAAACCTAATGTGGGAAAGAGATCGTAAGTTGCTGCCAACATCAAGGAAGCAAAATTGCCATGATTTGTCATCATGTCATGTCATTTTGACATTTGCAATTGATAATTTGACAAATGTAAACAATAAAATAAAGTTTTTATAATTTCACGCGGATGAAGCCGCACGCGAACAGCTAGTCCATCCTAAAACGTTTGAACTAACAAGGAATACATGACGCTAGCTATATTTAGATAATCGCGCCATAACCATGTCACGTTCATCGCCAAATTGGTCAGCGTTAGACGTGATCTGATTATTATTATAATGACATTTAATAAGATATACTGAACCTGGCGTCCATCGCCATGCCAAAGTAAAAAACATCATATCCAAATATTGTCATAGTGTAACCAATATCACGATATTTTAATGTTTTAGTATTTTTTTCTAATCTCAGAACATTGTTTTATTAAAATCTTTCCAGTTGCTTAGGAATGTATAGAAAAAAAAAATCACTTTTTTTTAATCAAAGCGCTTGTTAGCGCCTGTTAAATGTTACATGACCCACACATCGAGATTATTTTTGTATTTAAGCGATATAAAATAATGGTGAGCACACATCTTTACAATTATAGCATAGTTAAAATCACATGCCAGTAGCTGGTACAGTAGCAGGCAAGTTACTAGCACGTGCGCGCTACAGGCATGTGTGAACACTGATATGTTAGTGCCTTGCATGCTAGTAGCTAGTAGCTAACACGATATTTAGTGACAGCTACGGGGATGCAAGTTGAGGGAGGGGTTGAGGGTTACAAAGTATGTCATTGACACGTCTTGTACTGGCATGCAACATAGTTTCATGAACATACTGGCATGTATATTCTCGCCCTTAGTGATTTGCATGTAAAGCGCGCTTCAGTGAAAGTGTGAAAATTATATTTTGACATCTGTCAATCTAAACGTGCACTTTCGATTACTAATTAAAGTTATACAATATTTATTATTTCGCCTGTGACTTGGTAATTCTAAGAGCGGGCGCACACCTTTGACTTAACTATCGCACAACTGTTTAGTCTCGCCTTAATTCCTATGAACTTATGTGACGGTGCGCACACTACTCGAATTTTAGTTGTGCAATTAAACAGTTGAATGGGCTGTGAAAGAATCGATAATCGCACAACAGTTGTGTGATAGTTTAGTATCAAGTGTGCGCCCGCTCTTTATATTTAATGTATGTTTTGCAATAAAGAAAACTAGATGTCGCTGTTTTTAATTGTGCAATATTTGTAGCATACTGATTTGAATTATGTTTTTATTACAGGGGCTTAATATTCTCTGTGCTGTTCCCCATCATACAAGCGGTTGCGTTCTTCATGGCGGTGGGCAGCGACCCTCGCGATTTGCACGTCGCTGTTGTTAACGAGGAAGCCGCTTCATCACCATGTAAGTTCGCTTTACTTCAACTGTCAGTTTGTTTTTAATGAATACAGTTGATTCATTAAATTATTTTTGAATTAATACAGGCGAATTGAGAACCTCCTTCTTTTGGGAAGTCGTTAAAATAGTCAATTTCATTAACCCTTTTTCAATCTATACTAATGTTATAGAGGAAAGATTTCTATTTTTGCATTTTTATATGTATTTTTGTATGTATTGAAATAACTTAAAAACTACTGGGGCGATTTAAAAAATTCTGGCACCATTAAAAAGCTATGTTATCACTGAGTAACATAGGTTATATATTTTTTATTAATTCCACGCGGACGTAGTCGCGAGCAACAGCTAGTTTATAATAATCTCCTTTCAGACGGTCTAGACATTTGCAAGAATAGTAGCTTGGTGACTGTGATACGAAACGACGACGATACTTGCGACCAGTATATGCTGAGCTGTTGGTTCTTAGAAGAGATGGAGAAACGAAGGCTCTTTCAGGTATGTAAAAGCTATCCTTGAAATTATTATAAAAATAGTACGACGACATTTAATTTACAAACAAAATGGCAATCGTAAATACAAATCTGAGAATACATTTATATGTTTGTTTCTTCTAGATACTTGAATATAAAAAAAAAACTTTTAAAATGAGAAATGTCTTACTCAGAGTCCTGTAATGATTACTTAACAAGTCAATATCATTTTCTATTCTAATGCGTCACATACCACATATTTGCATGCAAGCTACTTTTCCAAGCTACTTTGACATGTATATAGGCATTGCGCCAGTAACTGACTCAATTTTACTGGCGGTAGTTCCCGTCTAGCTTTGATATAAAAAGTTGCAAGGCCTAGTCACCCTAAAACCCAGGGTAGGCTCCGCGCCCTTCAGTGGGGTCGTATAGATGATGATGATGATGAAGTTGCATTCTCAGTTGGCGTACAACAGCACCCCGCACGGTCAGCGTGCGCTGACGCGGCGCGACGTGTACGCGGTGCTGCACTTCGCACACAACTTCAGCAGCGCGCTCGGCGCTCGCGTGCGCGACGGCGACGTGCCCGACGACATACTGCGCGACAGCATCGTTAGCGTGTGGCTGGACACCGCCGGTACTGCTCTGTGCACTGAACCAGTCATACGATTCATATATCGCACGAATAGACCCACCGATGTACATTCGGAAACTGGTCGGGTTCCACTTTAAAAGCTACCCGCCTTCCTGATTCATACTTGAACAAAGTACTGACCAGTACAATTGGACAGTATTGCTATCTCTGTTCATTTCAAACAAAATAAGACAGATAGCATATTATGACAACAGTTGAAACTCATCTCCTCTAGTTCTCTTTGAAAAAACTTAATAGATTTGTACACGTTTTTCGTCTATGAAATCATTGAAATGAGAGATTAGTGTTCAAACGTAACTTTTGTACATATTTTCCAGACTATCAGATCTCCAACTTCATCAAGATGCAGCTGCACAAGGCGTACGAACAGTTCACGAGGCGCGCGATGGCCGCCTGCGGACTCAACGAGGACCTCGTACAGGTT
>LD688956.1:2742656-2760899 GCA_003118335.3 Papilio memnon
TTCGTACACATTTATAACCTGCATTGTATTGTTTATTGTTCACATCTTGTTTTAAAATGTTCTTACGATTGTAGTTTTTTAGGGGAACACCGCTTGTTTCCTCGAGTCTACATGGCAACTCTAGTACATACCGTTTCACTGGCATTCTAGATTAAAAAGACCCATTATGCATAATTAGGCTCAACAATGACGTTAATACCATTCGGTACCGATTTGCAGACGCTAGAGATGATGGCGCTGGCGTTCTGGGGCTACAGCCTGCCGTCGCGCGGCTCGCTGCTGGCGTGCGGCGCGCTGCTGTTCCTGCAGGGGCTCAGCGGCATGTGCTACGGCTTCCTGCTCTCCGTGCTCTGCTCCAGTTACACCGTCTCCTTCTTCGTGGCCACGGGCAGCTTCTATCCCATGATACTGCTGTGCGGTAAGTCTCACCTTACATAGGCCCCAATAAGTAGCACAATCTACCCTAAGTGAGGGGTGACAAGACCTTAGTTAACATTAGGCTTAGTACGGATTGATCACAGTCAGTTAATCCAGTGGTTCAGTTAGACTTCCTGAGGCCCACGGAAAATCCGGAGGTGGACAATGGCAGGATATTAAAGTGGGTTCACAAGTGCAAGACACTTAAAACAGCATTTGGTTACTCATCACCAGCTCACTATACGTCCCCACCGAGGGGCTCGGAGCCTACCCTAAAGTTAGGGTGACTAGGCCATAGTCAACCGCGCTGGCCAAGTGCGGGTTGGTTGACTTATTTTTATATTTGGTTACTGATAAACATTAAAATCTTAAATTTTGGGAATCTAGCCCTAATGTTCTTCGAAATTACCTATTTGATCAAAATTTTTTTTTCGTAAATTGCTTTGAAAGGGTTTGACTAATAAATGATATCCTTAGGGATCCTGTGGCCTTTAGAAAGTATGTCGGCGGGACTAAGGGCGGTCGCGCTGACCCTGCCCTTCACCGTCCCTTCCAAGTCTCTGCGAGACATCATGGAGAAGGGCTCCTCTATCACAGACGCTGCGGTCTACAATGGCTTCCTCATCACAATAGCGTGGATAGTCGTCACAATAAGCTTATGTTTTCTTAGACTTAAATATAAGAAAACGTAGTTTTATTTCGTACTTACCCGGGTAGCTTGTATATAGCTTTTATTATGTAAGCTAGTTTTTGTATATTCGATTATGTAATATTCCGTTTTTAAGACGTTCAAATCTTTCTATTTTTAGAAATGTCTTTTGTAAGACTGGTGTTAGTTTCTTTAAAGGGCAACATTTAGATTTAAATATTTTTATAGATTTTTTTTTGTTTAAAATATATTTTTCACGTATTTATATTCTTAGTTTATTTCAATCCAAAAGTTACTAAAGTGGGCCTTGGGGCCTTGATTTTATTTTAGATTTTTATGCAATTTGGTAGAAATTGTAAATAGAGTAAGATTGGCTGATGAGTTTCATTTATTTTTTTTATATTTTCTTAACATTCGTATTTGGATTGGAGTAAATTATAGTTTTGCATTTGTAAATATTCGTTATTCTAGTTGCTCAAATATCTTAATGTATTACCTTGAGTTACCATATCTTTAATTTTTTTTTATTTCCCTACCGGAATTTTGTGCGGATATACGTATTTGATTTGAAAGCAAAATTGTCTAATAAAACTATTGTGTTGTGCTAATTTTGTGTAAATGACTAAACGACTCTCAACATTTTAGTGGGTTCCACAGTGACATAAAACTGTCACCTCTTTCGGTAAAATAAAAAAAAACAATATATATTGTTCCTTGAATGGAAACCAAGGACTCTCGAATATCGCAATATTACTAATAATAGTTATTTTACTAGAATTTATTCTTGTATAACCTTAACATGTATGGACTAGGGCATCTGAGATGCATGTGATTTTTGGGTATTTATAAAATACTTTTGTATTAAATGTTTTTATATAAAATATATTTTATTTCAATAATTCCGCCAAATTAGTTGTAAATAAAACAAGCATTCAGATATAAAAATTTATATTATAGGAAATATTTTGGATTCAACAACTTTCCTCGCGAACCCGCGCGCCCTGCCGCCATGGCACATACAAGTCATACAAATTAAAAATATCCTTAATACAAATGGAAATTACAAACTTATAAACAAAGCAACTGAAGAATACATTAAGTACGAGGTTACACGATTTTGAAAAACAAATTAATTTTGCAGAAAATACATCAAAAAAATCATTATTCAATCTCATACTTTATTATAAGTTTGTCGAGGTTGTAAATCCATCGACAACGATTGCTGCATAACTTATATTACAAACTTTGTTCTTTAATCACATAAAACAAGTCGAACGGGCTATCTAGAATTGCATTGTATGCATAAGTGCGGGTTTACACTGGTAAAAATAATAATAGTTCAAAACATATTTTATCTCAGTTCTAGAGAATAAAAGGGACGACAAGTTTTTTGTACAAGACATTCGGTTGTGAAAACCCACCTTTATAGCAAATCTACCAATCTACTTACGATTCGATTCAATTTACAACATTATCAATTTTATGCATGCAATAGTTTAACTAATTTTGGCGTGTGGCATTGAAAACAGGCTCTGTGAGCGTGACTCATCTCGGGCACATGACACCACGCGCCAAAATATGGCAAACTTTTAAAAAAAAGGCGAGGGCGCGCCGGCGTTCGTCTGCATACTTCGTTGTCATCTACCCACTCGAGGCTGCGACCATATCACATTGAAGCAAACTCATTGATCCCTCGACGTAGGTAAAGAAAAAAAACTGCATTATTTATTTATTTTTTTTTGTTTGCCGCGTTCAGTTTTCGCCTATCTACGACCTAGACTTAAATAAGAATCGCTCTCCAACCACACCACAACCGTCTCACTCTAACACGCAGTCTACATACAGAGCTTGCATCTCACTTACACCTGGGGTCATAGTCAATTCCGAACAAATAAAATCACTTCTCTATTTGCTTCCGAAGCAATCGTAACTTAGCTTGCGAAGGCATATTTTCGATAATTATCACACGTTTATCACTAAGATTTTTCTATCGGCCAATAGCATCGTAAACTAGCGGGGAATTGACTGGGCCCCTTACAAAGTATGACAAAAAAAAATAATAAAAAAAAACTAAAACTCAACATATCTTATACAAAAAATCGTTAACATCAAAAATGTCATCGATATTTTTTTTATTTTTACGACAACGCTATTGTAACTATCGAGAATTGATTTATTCTTTTACATAAAGTGTTGCAATTATTATGGACGTACCGCCTTGTGTAGGCACAACTACATAATGTTTTGTACAAAACTCAACAAAAGGCAACTACAAAACTTCCTCACAACATTCGCAAACATAATTTTACATAAGCTTTACATAATTAAAGTACAAATATAACTGTACAATAACATATGTCGACGGCTCCTATGTAAACTATCATAACTTTGAAACGCAAATTTTCAAATTTCGCAAGACAAATCTTTAAAAATCAAACGATTTACGACGTATTAACCATTACGATAGACTAAATCTAAAATTCTTCTTTCTAACGTTACTTTCAAATTCCCAAAAAAATAGTATTTATCAAGTTTATTTAGATAACAATAAACAAGGTGTAAATTGCAAAATTATGGCTTACAATAGTCTACGTAGGAGCCATTGATGTGTTGTGACAAAATATTCTATATTTATATTTGTTGAGGCCTTCACTCCTTCACTATATTTACAATTTTTTATTATTTTTTTAAAAGCGTTAAGATAAAAAAAAACAATCACAAATGAACGAATTCCGTTGAAGTATTGTATGCCCGATGAATCCCACTTGATAATACGAATTAAAAATCGATTTTTATAGGAATAATCGATGTAACAAAAATCGATGTTACGATACTGAGCATCACAACATCGATAATGTCCTAATAATGTGACATTTATGAAAAATCAATCGTTTTACTTTTCATTTTTAAATTCCTACATTTCATTGTGTTTTATTCAATTATTTACAATCAATATCGCTTATTAATTTTAAATTTTACAACCGATAATGCAACATCGACATTAATTGATCTGAAATCGATCTCATTTATCGAAAACATTCAACATCGATATTTATTCCCGATAAATTTTAAGATCGATATTCTTGATCGACAATTGTTATCGATGTTGGCATGTTTTTAAAACCCCTATGTGTCGGAAAGAAATAATATTTAGGAAGTATATGACATTTTAGCATATATTTTGACATCAATGTATAATGCGACAAGGATATCCAGCCAGGTGAGCCGCAGCTATAAGCACGCTTAAGTCAAATATACAAAACCTACATGGACATAGAAAATTAAAAAAAACATGACATACGAAAAGTATCTGGTGACACTTTGACAGTCATGTTGGCTAGTTAGCTGTCATAATTGAGTTTGACTTAACCCACCGGGTCAGATAATGTTGTCGATCTATACATTAAAAAATTGACACGTCTGTTTTTTTTAAGAGAATTTGTATGTGTCAATACAAGTCACTGCAGTAGAAACTCAGTTCCACCGATCCGTTAAACTTCGGATATTAAATTGTAAAGCTTAAACCATTAATGTAAAAAAATGAAAGAATAACTAACTACTAAGCTATTTTTAATTCGCCGCGTATTTTAGTGGTTTTAAACTTAACTGTTAAATTTCAAACAATGTATTTGAGAAAAAAAACTAAAACATTATTTAGTTTATTTTTTACTACAAAAAGGTTTTTTTGCATGATTTTTCCTTCTGTTTTTATTCATATTTTCGTAGAAAACATATTACTGACAATAAAATCGGTTAAAACGACTTAAGACGATACTAAACAATAAAATACATACTAAATTATTAACTATTTGTTCGTGTTGTAATATATATTAAAATAATAATATAAATATGGATTTAAGAATATAAAGAGGAAAGATTTGTATTTTTGTAACAAATAAACTCAAAAACCGACCGATTTCAACATTTTTTTCACCATTACTAAGCAGGCTTTCTGTACTATTTTTTCAAATTCCGAGGGACGAAGTCGCAAACAAAAGCTAGTAAACCTATATAAAGATAATTCATGTATGTTATTACATTCTTTTTACTATTTCCAAACCAAACATGTCAAGTAAGGGCCAGCTTTTTTAATTTTGTAGTAACCCTGCAAGCGATCAACAAATGACATTCAAGATAACTAAAACGAGATCAACGGATTAATTTCTAACACATTACTACCTAAAAATATTTTAAGCGACACTGGAAAAGACCTAAAACTGCTTTTATGTTTGTGCGTACGATAATTCATCGTGAATTAAGACATACAGCCTTACAAATAAACGGGGTATAAAGTTAAACTTAGGAATAGACTAAGTATAACCAATATTAGTACAAATTTTGCTTATACTCAGTTCTCAGTTCAACTTTATATAGCATTTATTTATAAAGCTGTACAAATTACGGTTCCTAAGTACCAATTAAAAAGCCAAATTTAAAACCACTTAAACGTCGAGCAAGTCAACTAAACAAACAAGACATAAAAACCTCGCGAACCACAAAAAGGTTCGCGAGGCATTCAAAAGGTACACATAATAAATAGAATAACACAAACACTACATACAGTGTAAGGCACGCCCCCTTACGTATACGACCTCCGCCCGCGCACACAGCCACCTTATGTATTCATGATTCTTCACTAATGTTACCTGAAAATTACATTACATCTATACTGAATATTATAAAGGGGATAGAATTGTATTTTTGTATGTACAGAAATAACTCAAACAATAGGCCGATTTCAAAAACTATTTCACCATTAAAAAGATACGTTTTCACTGTGTAACATAGGCTATATTTTTTATTATTTTCAATTTCATGCGGACGAATTCGCGAGCAACAGCTAGTTTATAATAATACATGGTGTCAGTGTCAACTATGTCAGTGTGTTGTTTGTCAATATGTCATTTGCGTCAAAGTGGATTTAGTGTCATTACGTGAGCGTGTCATAGTCGAATAACTGAGATCTACATAGCCGACGATCAGTGCAACTTTTGAGTGTCATTTATGTCAATATGTCATTTATGTCAATGTGTCATTTATATCAATGGGTCACTTATGTCAATGGGCCAATTATGTACACTTATGTAATGTGTCATTTATGTCAATGGGTTACTTATGTCAATGTGTCATTTATGTCAATGTGTCTTTTATATCAATGAGTCACTTATGTCAATGGGCCAATTATGTACACTTATGTAATGTGTCATTTATGTTCTTGGGTTACTTATGCCAATGTGTCATTTATGTCAATGTGTCATTTATGTCAATAGGTCACTTATGTCAATGTGTCATTTATATCAATGTCATGTCAATGGCTCACTTATGTCACTGGGTGGGTGGTATCTACCTGTCTCTTTAATGCTAATCAGTTTACATTTTAACTGTGTCAATTATGTTAAAACGCCGGTTGTATCAGTGTGTGCAGGTACCTCTATGCGTGGTGGGCGATGTGCTAGAATTTGTCCTGGAATATGAAGAGGTTGTTGGTGGCGGCGACGGCGATGACACTCTCGTGCGGATGCCACGCCGTGTGCAGGATCTTCTTGTTGAAGTCCAGACAGTCCACGCTTATCTCGTCCTGAAACATTACGAAACATTTCAATATTGGAAACCAAACAATTTACAATACAAAATGACAATCCACATAAATGATTATGGTCCAATTTCATTCTAAAACTTCGTAAATATCGTAAACGCCAAAACATTTCCATAAACACACTATCTCAAATTTCTAATGAAAATCTCCTCGCACATTCCCAGTGCAAAAAGAATAGAAGAACTGAGAACCTCCTACTTTTGGAAGTGAAAAAATATGTGTTAATGTCGCTGTAGTTGATGATGATTATAATTTTGTTGTTTACCTTCTTCCTCTTAGCTGTGGCGGCGACGCGGCGCGCCCGCAGCGGCTGCCGGGGGCGCGCGGCCGCGTCACGCGACGCCTCCAGCGTCAGCTCGCCGCGCCGCGCCGCGCCGCCCGCGCCCGCGCCCGCGCCCGCGCCCGCGCCGCCGCGCTCGAATATCCTACACATACATACGTTCTGTTTAATTTAAACTGACATCAGCAGCCCTTTCGTATACTCGGCAACATAAATCCTCGATACTAATATTGCACGGGCGTCACCAGAGGCCAGGAGGTGCATATAAATTAACTAGCTTTTGCCCGCGACTCCGTCCGCGTGAAATTAAAAAAAGAAAGTATTGGTTATGAGTAACCATGGCCAACTTGCTTTTTTGCTCCTATTAGCAGCATAATAGTATTTATCCCTTACCCACATGACGGTTTTTTTCCAATTTATTTAGCCCGTTTAATAGCGTGAAAATATATAGCCTAAAGCATGTCATAAGTGTAGGACTTTTTATAAAAATAATATATTCAAAAATATGCTTCTTAGACAACTAAGTAGTGTGTATTTACGCTTTATTATATTAGTATAGATAGATAAGTAAGATGTACCTAAAGAAGCCATTGTACGATCCGGTCATGAGCCTCTGGTCGTCGCCGCTCCAGCAGCACTCGAACTTGTCGAATATGCAGTCGTTCTCGTACAACGAGCACAGCTTCGACCGCAGGTATTCGTGCACCTAAACACAACACTTTACAATTACAATATAAGAAACATTAAACTTTTCCACTAATCAAGACGTCGCGTCTCCTTGTCTTTACTCGTATAAACAACAGGTTAAACTGTGGTAAAACTTTATAAAAGATACTTACTGGATATGTTTCTACAGGTTTTGTTTCCATTCTAAGATCCCATACTTTTAAACCTAAATAATCCCTAGACATCATGTATCTGAAACAGAAAAGTTTTTAGATAATTAACTTGGTTTTATCTCTAGTAGCCACGAAAAAAATTTAATAATTTTTCTTATAAAAGAGACAACGATGTCGAAAAATACAAAGCACAAACATCAAAATGCAATTAAAAATATGATACTGGCGGTTTATTTTGTAAACGGTTATTTCAACAATTCGTTAATGTTTCTTACTAAATATACACTAAGGGTCACTTGGTGGACACTTAACGTGTCTGAGTGCAAGTGTTGGTATGACGTACCTGCCCGAGTTGCTGAGCTTGACGTCGCTGATGGAGGAGATGATCTCCGAGAAGAAGGAGCGCGCGTGCGGGTCCTCCGGCTCCTCGAACAGTTTTGCGTGCCGGTCGCACAGCGCCGCCGCGCGCATGTCGCATAGCCTTATTGTACCTACACATGTACAGAAACTTCAATATTATCATCATCACCAGCTTATTTTGACTCTTTGCCGATATGTGCAGCCATCACGATGTTTTCCTTCACCGTAAGAGCGTCGGGTAAATTATGTATTAAGCCTATGTTGCTCAGTGATAATGTAGCTTTCTAATAGCAAAAGAATTTTTGAAATTGGTCCAGTAATTTTAAGTTTATTCGTTAAATACAAAAATACACATCTTTCCTCTTTATAATTTTAGTATAAAGTTACTCACCCTTACTACTAGAATATACAAAGAGATTGCATTCAGTCGGGTGGAACTCCGCCGCGGTTATAACCTGACAACAAAACATTTCTTTATTTAACAATCAGATGACTGAATGGTCACATTAACGATCGAAATTCATAACAGTCAAAGTCATTTAAAAATATACTTAGACAAGGCATAGTGAACAATTTTTTTCCACCGGTACTTTCTCTGAAAGGTACTATATCAGTTGTCAAATTTAGTACGACACCTCGTGTCCTTGTATTGTTGGCATGTAATAAAACATTTTACAAAATTATAATAACCTTCAACTTTTGTTGGAAAATAAACTGTTAAAACGTTATTTAATGGCACTTTAGTGAGATTATGTGAAAAAATGAAGTGTCAACAATGCCTCCTCTATATTTTTTGAATCTCTTTGATAACAATTCAGACAAATTGTATAAATTATTAAACCATAACGACATTTAAATATGTAACAACGTCTTAAATAATAAGGCCACAATTAAACGCCAAATTCCATTAAATTTTGAAGTCTGTCAGGAAATAAGCTTTTACGAAGCGAAATCTTTAAGATTCATTTGAATATTCGGCAGTTAGAAATTTACTTGTATACATTTGGTGCGTTTCATGTGAACTTGTTATATAACAATGGAAAGTTTGGTACACATTAGGAAATATAAAAATGTTTGTTCGTTTGGTCATTATTTCATGGAAGTCTGTGTACTGACCGACGTTACGAGATGTAATGTTACATGTTACAGGTCGCACCGCAACAGTACATGCCGTAACGTTACGGTACTACGATCCTTGTATCCCAGAACATGCGTAGTACAAAGTTACGAGTGTATCACTCTGAGTATAGAAGGGACGATTACGGTGGTAAGGGTGCACGTGTGTGGTGTGCATACCTCAGTGAGTTCCTCCATGTTAGCGGGCTTAATGTCGACGATATTAAAGCTCTGGTCGGTGATCTCGAGGTGCCACAGGTTGATGCGCAAATCGTCCGCAGACAGATACGTCTCCTGGTCAGAGTTCAGCGAGATCGAGTTGATGTGGTACGTGTGCGCGTTCGCGAAGATACGTCTGCCAAATATACAAGTGATTACACAAACTTCTCAACTTAAAAGAGACTTAGCAAACTGGCGCCACAAGAGTTTAATTTAGCACAGACAAGTTAGTTAGACCTTATTCCATTTCGACTGTCACATAACATTTCACCGAAATGGATAGGAAATAATCGTCGTCGTCAGAACACATCTTTCTAAAAAAATTATAAATATTTTTCCTATAGAAAAGTGGTGTTTTCCGGTCATATCTATATGAGTTTGTCTGTATGGCAATATCATTCTAATCGCCTTCAGACTAAACAGCTGAAAGGACATTGAGGAGTGAACTGTCATTCGATTCATATACATTGAATGTCATAAGGTAAGTGTTTGTAAAGGTTTAATGTGATACCTGGGCGATGCTTCGACCATGAGCTCCGCGGGCCGCACCGTGGGCACCCTGAGCTGTGTGACGCGCGAAGGGTGCCGTAGCCGGCCGCCCTCCTCGCGCGTGTTGTACCCTGTCACGCGCTTGTCGCGCTCCGACACCTAGAACATTTACATCTCACTTTAATGTTATATATTCTCATGCTAGTCACGTATGCACTGTTAATACCGCCTGCTTTACTATGGCTCTCTGATCGCTATCATTTATGGAGTATACCCTTCACCATCTAATACACATTCTGTCATTTTTTAAACTAGTAGGTCCTACATACCTTCCATAGCTTGATCGTCTTGTCATTGGTGGAGAGCAGAAAGTGTGCCTGATTCTTCCGCTTGAGCCACCGTATCTTGTTGATCTTCTCCTCTATCTCCAATGACTTGAGGTAGTCGAACTCCGGTTCGTGTGATTGGAACGTAGAGTATACATTGTATTCCCCTTTCTTCGGTACACATTGCTTCGACGCTGGGTCTCTCTGAAATCATATGTTTGAAGTTCACTAAAAACTGCACTAATTCATGTGGTCATTGAGCCAATACTTATCCCCTTACTTATTTTACAAACACTAAATCAACATTAAGGATACTTCGTTATTACTTAACGGCCATTTAGCGATTTTGAGCGAGGAAATGTTGCCGGTTTAAAGACTTACTTCCATAAGCAAAAGAGTTATCTTTTCATTAATCAAGTATATCAAAAATAGAGCTGATAACGTGTTGCATGACATCTACCTGAAATATAACAACTCTGCCGCCCTTGTCGCCGGTGGCGAGTAGCTCGCCGTCGTGGTTGAACTCTACGCAGGAGATAAGGTCGGCCTCGGTCACATCGTCCTCCAACGTGCCCTTCACCTGACTAAAACACCACGTCGTCTCCCCACCATTGCCTGAAATCGTATACAATATTGTAACATTCTATTAAATGCCCTAAACCTACAGATAGATAGCGTCCATGGTGCAGTGGTTAAACACTGGATTTGTAGTCTACATGACCGAGTTGGTTTCCATGTTATTTTTTTATTTCAGGTCACAGATTGCTTTTATCGGATTATATTTACGAAAAGTATCGGATTCGAGCATACAACATAAAATAAAGAAGTTCATTATAATTCTCAAATATTTTTACCGGCAAATTTACCTCTAAAATTTTACACTATTACATGGTACATTAAAATAGTCTACTGCGTACTAACAATAAAAGTTTTTCGTTCATGAGCGAAATAGTTTTTCAATTAAATTAGAATCTTTCATCAAGACAAGTTGCGACAAATTACGTAAAAATGATGCAGTAACACAGGTATTAGTAAACAGATCTGTTAGCACCACCTACTTAACAATTTAAAATTAGACGAAAATAACAATTAGGATCCGTTCACACACCCCAGGCAGTAGGCAGAGCAGATTTTATTATTACAAATAAAATTGAACTTTATATGAATGAAAAAAGATTTAATTTTACTTTACACGTATTTTATGCATGATTTTGATCATAAAAGAATGTATAAAATTAAGCCTTGTTCCAATCACATAACGCTAAATTTTATTTACCATTAAATATTTGCTCTGCTCTACGCTCTCATCTGTCTGAACGGACCCTAACGGGTATCAAACGGGCTGTGTCAAACCATAGAATGGGAGATGTGTCACGACCTGATTACCCCTTTGAAACTCTTCTTCTGGTATTATGTACGTGCAAGTGTAAAAGAAATAATCTATGAAGGCTGTTTACTGTTTGTCAAAGATAAAGTCGTCTGAGCAGTTTTACGTGTATTTGAACAAACAAAAGTATTTGAAGATTAAAAACATCAACAGATAACATATTTCTCTAGCCTATACATATCTATATACTAGTGGGGGTCTAATAATACGAGTTTTACTTTCAAACGATATTTTCAAATGTTTTATTTATACCAAAACCGGAATATCCAGTTTTAAAAAAACAAATTGATTCTGCTATACATTTATTTGCAGAAATCTTCATTAAAATTATCACATTTTTCCATACATTAATCTCACTGCAGTTGCGATATAATTTTTGGCTAAATAGCCTTAAAAACTGACCTTACTGACGATCCAAATAAATTTCAAACAATTACTGCATTTCCGTACATCCTATGACGTAATATATGACGCCAGTAATCATACGACCAGTGTAATTGGCCCTTTTTATCAGTGTTTGTAATATAAAGGCACGTGTCTAGATAAATTGGTCGTCAATACGACATGACAACGAGGACATTCTCGATACTATTCTGTTATGTAAATCTTAAAACGCGTATTTAATCTTGTGACTTAAGTCATCGATCATGTCTACGTTAACATATAGTTTCCACTATCGAAACACTTGTGTAAAATATATTGCCATCCTTCTCTTTCTCTTCGAAATAATAGAGATAATGTGAATTTTTGTTAAACGCAATTCAATTGATGGGTTTTAGTGACGCTATATTGAATTCATTAAAAATATCTAGATTAAAATCATGAATCATAAATCGTAAAAACAAACTATGTTTAAAATATAAAATTGACAAAAGTTAGAATAATCTAAGGATACTTTAACAGCAACTTTTTACCTTACAATAACATACAATTGTGTAAAGTAAAGTAAATTATCAATAAGTTAAAAAACGTGCATTTTCAATGGTTGACTTGAACTATATGAAGATAAAAAACAATAAAACTCTTGAAAAAGTATCGAATCTACAAGATTCCTTTACGCTATTTAATTAAACCTATAAAAATAAAAAAAAAATACTTTGTAAAATTCACATCAGCAACCATTTTTAAGATCTAAATGGTACACCATAAACTTAAACTATAGTACAGTCTGGGAATCTGGTGGTATTCCACTTTAAAAGTTAGTCGTTTGAAAATATTGAAATGACAACCCACAACAATAACCAATGGGACACAGCTTTTAAATGTCTTTGTACGTGGCACGTGGGTAATTGCCATTTTTAAGAAGAGGTGCACTTAATTGTATAGCAAGGACAAGGCAATTTTTCCAAAACTGGAACATCGCGGATTTCCGCGATTATACCTATTTATTATTAAAATTTCGTTAAATAAATAAATCAACAGCATATTTTTAGGTAACAAATAAGAAGATAACGAGAACTCTTCTATATTTAATTGATCAATTTTCCTATTTCCTTTTAATCGCAAAGCACATTTATAATTATTAGTTAACAACTTCAGCAGTTAGTAGGAGTACAAAAGATAGAGTAAATGCAATGTAAAAGGCTAGAAGGAAGGCTGTAAACAGGTTAAACACAAAAGTTCTCCGCAATATTTGTCAAATTTGTATCCTAGTCTTATAATTTAATTTATTAAAATTGTATTTAAATAACAACAATAGATGTTTAGATATAGACAAGTCTATAAAAACACATTACTTTCCCACATCTCCAAATGCTAAGGATAATTATCTTTATAATTTAAAGGCATACAATCACACGCTGTATTCCATTGTTGCTTGCAGTTGTTTGATCTCCAATCCATAGAATCACGACCTCTAACTCTATGGCTCACATACCACGACACTTTGCGTTTTAACATATCATACACAGCACATTAGCAACCACAAACATCACACAGCCTATAGACAAACACAAATTCTACCATAGATAACACATTGATCGCGAAATGTTCGCGCAAACGACGCTCCACAAGCAACGTAACGTTGGAATGCAAACAAAAGTAAACTCGCAAACCAGTTTTGGAGCTATCAAGCAGTAATCTTACGCTCTTGTATGGTAAACCTGTTGGGTAACAGAATACCCGCCTTTTATGTGGTCGGTGAAATAAAAACAATGGGTGAGCAAGGATGAATTAACTTGTTACGCCGCGAAACCACCAATAACGAACGCCGATACTCTAATTAGTTCACAAAATTATAAATAAGCTCTCAATATCAAAACTAAGGATTTCATTATTTTCCAAGTCAATCAATTTTTTTTTTCTGATACATGACATCAATAAAACTATGCAAATAGAATTAGTACTTAGTTCCAGTATTATTTGGAAAATACTATCAAATCATTCTTATATTCTTAATGATTTTGTAATGGTTCGGAGTGCCCAAGTACATAAAAACCATACAAATATAGTGATGACAACATAAATTATACCTTATATGAAATATTTAATTTCTTAAACAAAGATGAGAACAGATTAAAAAATTGTAACAATAGACAACTATTTTCATCGTATAGACCAAGGGGGCAAATAAACAGTGAACTGCCTAATATTAATTGACCCAAAGACCATGAACATCTGTGACATCGGAGGAACTGCAAATGTGTTGCTGGCCGTTTAAGGTACTGTATGCTCATTTCTTGGAGTTTTAATTGTAAAATGAAATAACACCTTTACATTAACCTAACTGTTAAGTATATAATTAAAATCCCTAGCTCTTGTAAACATACAAATGTCTTTTTTGACTATATCAGAGATTAAATTCTATATACACAATACAATGAAAATTACTAATGTGACCTTTCCTTGAACTTGGCATATAGAACTCAAACATATCAACAAATACAATCAATCCTGTTTACATACAACTTGCAATTCATATGATAATTGCCCCTAGAGATGTGAGCACAGACAGTACTGGCTTTATAAAAAAGAAATATACAAATCTAAACCTTAGTAGAAAAAAAATCAAATTCACAACCTTTGCCTGCGTCTTCATCTGCACTAAATTAAAAAAACTATTTTTGAAGTAATAAACATACTGATGTTATTTAGTAATAATGTAGATTTCTAATCGTAAATTTTTGAACTTGGTTAAAATAGTACAACACAAATTTTTTATTGTTATATTAGTATATCGTAGACTATTTACTTTTACACTTTGTTAAAAAGTAGTTCAGAAAATAGATAGAGCAAGAAAATGTAGTATTGACTACTAGTAGTTCCAGAGTTTGCAGCCAAGCTATTTATAAAAAAAAATACGATTTTTGCAGTTTATTCAAAGGAAACAATTGAGATTACACACTTTAACACTAGCGAATGAGAAAATCAACATAAAACTGAAATGAAAGAATAATTGAGCATTAAAATATTAAAAGAATAACCTAAAGAATCTTTGTAATATTATAAATGCTAAAGTTTAGATGGATGGATGGATGTTTGTTAGAGTTTGTAGCCTAAACGGCTGAACGGATCTGGATGAAATTTGGCATAGATGTAGAATGTAGTCTAGGCTAATTACTTTTGTTTTTTTTTATCCCATGCAGACGGAGTCGCGGGCGAAAGCTAATAAATAATAAACTCTAATAAATATGACTAGAACATGAATTTGGTGAAACCATTAAGGATAGTACAGAGATAGTCAACTTTTAACTGGTGTACAATTAAAAAAAAAATTAAACCATCTCAACAAACTCCATTTACACTTTACACTAAAACATGATTTCGCACCTCACTTGAAAAAATTACCTACTGTTAATGCTGCAGAATGTCAGACATATATACACCACACCACATTGAATCAACATACTTAATATACTTATTACAACTCCAAATCTTTTCTTAATAAACCCGAGGCTATAACTTTTAATGATAATTGAGGATTTTGATAAACATTAACATTTAAATGTTATTCCGGCATAACAAATTCAAAAATAATCTCTATACAGGTGGAAGAGATTATTTTTTAATAAAAAGTATAAAATTTGTTCAATTTGATTATAATGTTCAATTTTATACAACAATATACATCAAATACCAAATTTTGTCTACACTATAAAAATAAATGTTTTGAAACTTCTAAACATATTTAATGACAATATTTTATTGACAAGTCCATGTTTTCTACCAGAAAAAAATTCTTACATCATTATATGAATCAATAAGCTAATTATGAAATTTACTTTACCTACATACCTAATGGTCTACCCTGATTAGGTCACTACTTTTGTAAACTTATACAAAAGTTAAAAAAAAACATTAAAATTATGTTGGTCGATTGAATAACAAAAATTAAAATGTTGGGTTTGTCAAACGAAATTGCAGACTAACAATTATCTATGTAACTTTAGCGTAATAACTGACGTTGTAAACTATTCAAATAGATTCGTTATTCGTAAAGTGGGTATGCGAAAATCGTTATTGCCTCACCTGGTAAATATCTCATTAGTAATATCCCCGTAGGCCTGTTCTAGCATTTGGTGACGATTCGAAGTGAATTCTAATTGCAAAAATCTGCACATTAATTTGACCTTCGAGATGTAATCAACAACCGAGATCATCTGATCACACAAACAAATTAAACAACCGCTCACTATTAGATATTTCTATGTTTGTACGTCTCATATACGACGGAGAACCTTTGCGAGAACTTTCTTTTTCATATAAATGCAGCGCAGCAGTGAAATAATCAGTGTAAAAGGTTAAAACTATCGGCTCAAACATTACAATAACCAAACACTGCCACTATGCTATATTATATTAATACACTAAAAACTAATAACCAAACTAAAGACAAGAACATTGCATTTACCGTCGGAGTTCGAACGATAAAACATCTTCGACTTATTTCCGATTCCCGAATCCGATTCGCCCTTGTCTATCGGGCGCTAAAAGTCACCACTTACCGGCCATGACAAAGCCCAGCACAAAAACTTTAAGAAGTTTGATAGTTTTAGCACACAATCACTTATATATTTAACTAAAACATCACACACAACTGCAGATGAAAACCGATTACAATCATTTCAACATTACATCGGTAAAAAGCAATGGCGCTCAGAAAATTCAGAAATACATACAATAATTACTGCAGAGATCAGTGTTGCCACTGTTCTACTACTAAAATTTACTGTGTTAAACCAAATGATAAGAATGTATGATAATAAGGAATTATATATTAATCTTGAATGCAACACCCTAATCATGTTTAAGTTACAAAACATAACTTATAATTAATTCCAGAGTTTTTCTGATTTTTGAATATTTTTGGTAAAAATCCGTGTTTTAAGTTTAACGTTATAAAACTTCTTTATATTAAGCATTAGCACATTCAGAAACAACTATATTAAACGTGACTTAAGTATTATTAAAACGAATTTGCTTTATAAAATATTAGCAATACATTACATAAATATCAAATGAAAATAATAGATTTATCTTTGCATATTTATTTTAACCTTCGAATAATAAATTCTACCAATTCAGAGTTTTTACTTAGAGCTAGCAAGACTTTTGTCATAACTGTCAAAATATTCAAAATCGAATGGTAAAACAGTCCGTAAGAAATACGCGACATTCAGTGCTGCCATCTATTGATCGATTCTTTAAACTACACTGACAACCTTCTTGAGTAGAAAAAAGCAAATATTGTTTTAATGTAAATTATTTTGACGTTGGTTTTACTATATTGTAGTCCGTTTTAATGATTTCAAGCGTTTTTTGAACTATCTCTTGGGATTTTTCTAGATTAACGTTAAAACAAGACAAAGGTCATTGACTTTGACATCAGTGTCCGTTAACTTTTCAAATGAAAACTATTTTCTTGACATAATAAGTGTTGCTATATGTCACTTGATGACGTAACGTCAAAAAATCAACGAACTTTGCAAAAATATTATATTAACATAGAAATTATTTAAAGGTCTATCTTGAAAAATGGACGAGAAGCCACTGTTCGATTCTGTACGTATATAAAATCATCTATTTTCTTCTATAACCGTCATGTCTACCAGCTACCATCAATGACCACCAATAATTACAATGAGCATGGAAAAATGGAGATAAAATTAATTTAAGTAGATAGGAGTACCACAGAAAATTCTGTACTATGCTACTTTTTCCTTTAGGTGCATTCCCTCTAATTTAGAAGTGTAGGCGGAAATACATTTTTTAATTTAGTATTAACCACACAACTCTCGCTTCTTTTACATTCGTTCCTTCCCTTTATCGGCAAATCTATATAAATAAACTTTGTCGTGTGCTTTTCCAAAGACTGTTTCAACATATTTTTGTCTCTGTTTTCTTTGTTCTCATTGTTTTCATCAATATGCCAAAGCCAAACATAATAAATTCATACGTTATCTACCCCTGAAACTTATTTGAACAGTTATCAGTGTTAGCGATATAAAACCTCTCTGTTTTGTACATTTATGAATTTGGCGAATTGATACAGTGTACCGCATAAGGTTTATTCGTAACCCAAACTATCATCTCCTCCTCCTTATTCTATTTCCGTTGGGTCGGCGTG
>LD688956.1:2779793-2793408 GCA_003118335.3 Papilio memnon
CTGCTGCTGAAAACGCCGCTAGTACTCAACGTAGACAACATTTTTGATATCTCGCCTAAAATGACATAAACAGAATAAACAAAGCAACATAAATCCCATTCCGAACTAGTTCACACCGGTTTTAATAAAAGGCGTCATTTATCTTGATGGTTGGCATTGATACCGCTTTAGGGGTTGTTGGCATTAATATCGCGAAAGGGAGCTTTAGGGGTTGTTGTCAAATAAAGCTACCTCACCAGCAATGAAACCCTGAATTATCATAAACCCATTCAAATCCACACATGAATGTGATGAATGGAGCAAGAAGTACCACCAAACACACAAATTCTTCCTTATATATTAACAACTTTAGTATGCAATTCCATCATAGTTAAAAAGTAATTACTTCATTTGCTTGTGTTTATTTTATTTATTTATTTAAATCATGTAAAATTAATTTTATATTTCATAATTTATAATGTTCACAAATATTAGTCATATTGTTGTTAAGTATGAAGACAGCCAATAACACAATTTATAAACAGAATTACTGTATTTATGTATCATTGCTATTATGTGACAACATAGATTTGTTAACCGGTGTAGCAAGGTAGCACCCATAATTTTCTATAAAAATATTTGCTTAGATTAATACACTACATAATATGTTTGTAATTAGTTTTTTAAAATATCATCATCATCATCTCCCCTACCATATCCTACTCCCGTAGGCATGGGGTTTTATTCCTCCAAATAACTATCATCTCAGTCATCACTCCCTTCTTGATCATGTCACCTTTCATGTAATCCAACCATCTCTTTCTCGGTCTATCTCTACCAGTGTACCCCTCCACATTCATAACTAATGTCTTGTTACATGCAATTCATCCCTCCTCATAACATGTTCATACGCTAACCTTTTACTCCTTAATTTCTCAACCACTGGGGCTACTCTCAAACTTCCTCTAATATTCATCATGATTTGTATATTGTGAAACTAGTTTTAAAATTAAGCATATTTTTTTAAATTACTTTTCTTTCTTAATTACATTAAAGACTTGAAAAAGGCACTGAACACTATTTTTGCTTAATATTAATGGCCTGATTAAGTACAAATTATGTAACAAAATAATAAAAAGAGGTAGCTGCAAAACAATGATTCTCTCAAATATATTTGAGTAATTGAAATGTTTAATTAAACTTTGCACATAGTTACTTGCCTCATATGAAAATTTATTCCTTAAGGAAAACTGGCCTGGATGTGTGGCAGGTTTTAGGTTTATTATTTTAAATTAGTTTTTGTTTTACCTTTACAATATACCTAATAGTTAAAGATACTTTGTAAAATAACTCAGAGCAGTAATAAGCATAGAATTGACCAAGATCTAATTGATTCAGGAAATAGATTAGGACGGCAATGTTCTATAATAAAACAAAAGAAAACAAACACAAATTAATTAGTCAGGTGGTACTCAGTACTTACTGGTTACAAATACGAAGGAAATTTCCAGGAAACGTTTATATTTTAGATCACTGCTTTCGTTACTTCTTCGTGCAACTGATAACTACAGAAAAGTGAAGAAAATCGCCGACATTTTATTCCAATTTGGATATCAATAGGATTCCCCCGCAATCGTTTTACTGCTTTTAAGCAAAGAGTAATGGCCACAGTCAGTGTTGCCAATGAAAATTTACCCGGCCGTGTACATACAGCGAGTGTACATTGTGTAGAAAACCTGGAAAATCCGAGTTTTTATAAAAAAGATCAATGGTGGGCCGTAGCACTACTTAATAAATCGAAAAACTTTCCAACGTTAGCTAAATGTCGCATATTTAACGTTTATAACATTGATAAAATGTGTTCAAATTGTTCTTCTTAGTTTTGTAAAAATCCTAAGATATTTTAAGCGTAAACAATTTAACATTTCCGATACATAACATGTTTTTTTTTAAAGGAAAATATTGATTTACTGTGGATTTTCGAAAAGCCGTGGAAATTGCTTGTTAAACTCAATGTTGATTACAATTTTTATTTAGTAAATTTGACAGTTTCGGACGAATGGGGGAGTTACGATTCACTAAAGACAAAAACAAATTTGGAGCTCTTACGGAAATTAATTAAAAGTGAACCCCTGAAACATACGCTACAATTAATGTGCTAACATTTGACATCTAAATTACTAATAGAAAATATAAATTTAAAGAACTACGGCTGATCTAAATCTATCAGGCGCGAAGCTGAATATTTTTTTTAAATTTATTATCACTTTTGTTAAGGACTGTTGTTAAGGAGCTTTTTTCAAATCTGGAAATTTGTTTACTTATTCAATATGTATGTACTTTTTATCCATTTGTCTAATAGAAAAGTTGTTCTAGTATCTTTTTATGTGGATATTACAATGATTATTATTTTCTTAAGATTTAAAATTTGATGGGCCACTACTGTCTCAAAGCTTGTATGGAAATACAGTTATGGCAATGGCACTTTACTGTTATGGTCATAGGCCAAGGTACAGTTTCGGTCCACCCAAAATACATAGGGTTTCCTGTCTCTTAATGGAAAAAGTAATTAATTTTATGTTTCCGTAATAAAAATATCAAATCTTAAATAGATTGTTTGTTGAACTTTTATTGCTTTGTTACTTAAAAATTGTAAAAGCCTTTTATAGACTAAAAGGAAGGAAAATAAAACACGTTTTTAGTAAGATAGTCTTATAGTTACGAATGTTAATAATCAACTTTTCAAAGAACGCAATTAGAAAAAGGCGCAGAAAAACTACTAGGTATAAGAATCGTAAGTTTTTCATTGTTAGATTTTTGTTTGTTGCCATAATCATTTTTAATCTGTTGTCTACTCTACACTACTCTACTCTAAGTGTCTTGTCTATGCAGTGCAGTTAGCGAGTTCTGTCAAAAAAGTAAACTGTAAAGTGTGGTTGTAAATTTTCACCTTTGAGCAAAAAGCATTGTTTATTCATCTTCTTATTTCTTTATATATTAATTTTCAAGACAGAATGTAAGTTACCTTTTTGAAACGAAATTATGGTATTAATAAACTTACAACAAGTAATATGATTGTCTTCCAGGGCGACGACGACCAAGCCACGCTCAGAAATGACTTTGGAAGAGTTATCTAAAATTGAGGAAGAAGAATTTAGTACCGGCCCTCTTTCAGTACTCACACAGTCTGTAAAGAATAACACACAAGTATTAATAAACTGTCGTAATAATAAGAAACTTTTGGGACGAGTAAAAGCTTTCGACCGGCATTGTAACATGGTCTTAGAAAACGTAAAAGAGATGTGGACCGAAGTGCCTCGCACTGGTAAAGGGAAAAAGGTAATTAGAATGATCTTATAAGGAGTATTCTTTATGATAATTCAGTTATATGACTAGAATGAAAGTAACCACTCCGTTTTTAATTATCATACTTCTGGTCTTATTATTTAATGCCTGAATGTATAAAATTGTCCTTATTTTGGTGTAATATTAAGTGTACTTTAGTTTGTCTAATTAAAGTTGATTAGTTTGATAAATCACACATATAACATCATCATCCTCGTCCTTATCCTACACCTGTAGGGTCGACGCACCGCGCTTATGTCTTCCAAATAACTGTAGCATCCGTCATCAGTCATCACTCCTTTCTTGATCATGTCACCTTCATGCCCATACAATGCTAATCTTTCTCTACCACGGGGCTACTCTCAAAAATCGCACATATGAAATATTCACTTGATAATTTGACAAATGTAAACAACAAAATAAAGTTTTTATAATTCCACGCGGATGAAGCCGCACGCGAACAGCTAGTACTAGATAAAAGGTGTGCCAGGAATACTCTGGGTTATTATTTTTTTAAACATATCTATTTCAGGGCAAAGCAGTAAACAAAGACAAGTTCATCTCCAAAATGTTCCTCCGTGGTGATTCTGTCATCTTAGTATTAAGAAATCCCCTTGCGACTGCTGCAGGAAAGTGATAAATTAAGTAATTTCTTAATATTAACTGTTTGTGGTAAAAATTTCCGAAGAACCAATGATAACTTTAACCACATAGGTCAATATCTAGTTCATAAGTTTTTCTGAATAAACATGCAACAAAAATGTTTGTTTTACTTAAACCAAATCTAATAGTTTTAGCCACCACAGGTCAGGTTTTTTTTTATAACAAACGAGCAAGCGGCCATCTGAATCCGCCAAACTGGCGATGGGACCGCTGCCCATGGACATCCGCAATTGCGGATGTGTTGCCCACCTTTAATCGTCGGAGGAGGAGACGCACATAAAGAGGATATTTCCCCTTTCTATGCGTCTTCTGCACCGTCAAATTCACGTTCCCTTCCCATCCTTTTCATATAAGGAAAAGGTACTAAAGTTAAGCCTCCGACACCATTTTCATCAGACGAAACGCGGAAATACTCTCACTTCACGCCTGTCTTCTGTGTGGTCGTGGTATTCGTGCTAAGATGTTAAAGCGGGCTCTACCACTGTTAAAAGGTTAAAATTTACATGTTTCTTCTTATTGTGAGTTAATTTGGTTATAAAAGTATTATGTTTATCTTATTTGAATGCATTAAATAAAACACAACTTAATTTGAGTCACTTCTATCTTGATATCTTATTAAATCTTAGCTTGCCTAAAAGTTCTTTAAAGTAAATGAAATGTGCAAAAGTAGTTACAGAAGTGCGACAGTCTTGCCAAATAAACATAAAAGCCTAATTACAAAAACAAGAAGTCACTCATACACTTAATAAATCCTAATAAAGTCCATTAAACTTTCGAACAACTCTAAATACAATTTCTTTGGTTATATTTACAATAATTATGATGTATGTACTTTTCAATTAATAGACACAAAGTTTTTGTTCTTTATTTCTTATTGGATACATATAGAAAATAATATACCAAGTTTTCTATAGTTTGTAGATTCGTTTAAAAATTGGTTACTCTTTGAAAAATAGTCCTATAAGTAGCAACAAACTATATATTTTAACTTTATTAAATCTGAATCTGTTACCTCTGGTACTATGTATCAGATATCCATAACCCAAGAATTCCACTGCGATGACACTCCTTAGTATATTACATATTGTCACCCCTTTCACTCTGTATAACGAAACAGAGATAACAATATAGTTTAATACAAATGTCATGGCACTCGAATTCTAAGGTTATGTTTGACTATAAATTATTCAATGGTGACATTCAGCACCATTCGTTTTGTACCAAGGCAATGTTTCCGGACGTATGTAATAAATGATTGCCATATTTAATATTCTCTTCACAAAAAAAAGGATATTGTTCTATAATATATAATATAAAAATATTTTAAAGTAATATTAGTATGGAAATCTCGACAAATAAAATTCTAGCACCAGATTTGATTAACTGAGGATTTCGACTACAGAACAAACATGGAACAACAGTACAAACATGGGCATCGCCAGCCGATAATCTAGGCTAGGTCTAGGGGGAAGCTGCTATTAACATGGTCTTATTCGAAATAGCTTTATATCTTTTTAAAATTTTCGAGACTTGGAGGGGGGCGCTTCCCCCCACACTCCCGTGGCGACGCTCGTGTGTACACAATATGTATACAAGTGTCAATGGAGTAGAATTTAACTAACATTTTGTTTAGGGCTTATTACTTGCATTAATACGATTATTTTGAAATGGTTTTGTTTGATAAATGCTATATAGATATAACACCAAGCGTACAGATGTATAGCTTGACCAGAAATATAAAAATCCCCGCCATAAAGCGAAAAAAGTGGAACTAATTCGCTTATGCAAAGTTATGTAATACAGAAGGCGATTGAAGCGCCCCCGGGCTAGGATTTTTACATTCTTGGCTCTAATATAATTTATTTAAAATACACAATTACCTATCGAATAATTCAAAACAAAATTATTTACATGTCATCTAATAATCTAACTAACTCGGATACAATTTTCCATTTACAATTATAGACGCAAACTCAAATTCATACATTACACAATTATACATAAATTACATAGACATATATTAAAATGCCTTTAATGTAAAACTGAATACAGCAGTACCACAACGTGTTTTTTTTTTAAAAAGAAATTTGAACAATTGTTTTTATGACAAGATAATTTAAGTATTTTAATTTTTATAGCAGATATTTGAGATGACAGACAATTTTTTTTATATATATTCATATTTCCTTAAGTAGATTTTAAATGTAAGTATTTAATATTGTAATGATGTAAATAAGACTAGATTTTTTTAACTGCAACACTAATTGTATATTTATAAACTACAGATCGCTCGGTAGCACGCTCGACATCAAAACGTTTTAGAATGAAAATGAACGTGCTAGGCGAGTATGAGTCAATGGGGACTGAACCTTCTTTTGTTTTAATTAAAAATCTAAAAAGCGCAATATACATCAATGAAGTAAGAAGAATACAACATGTCTACATCAATGCTCTTATCTTTTATCTCAGTTTATTCAAGTCGTATGAATGAGACGACACTTCGTTTTCGTGCGAAGTATTTTGTTTGAATCAACCGTTAATTTTTCTTTTGTATTGTTATAGTTTGTCTAAATAAGATTGATTAGTTTGATAAATAACGCATATAAAGTATCTAAATAAATTTGTATGAAGGTAAATGCCGTACTTAATAGACGGGTATCGTAGTGATGGAACAAACACGCATAGGGAACAACTAGGAATTATCGATATTCGGTTTAAGTAAAATTTATCGAACATAACTAAAATTAATTACTTATTAACTAATTTAGGGGACAATTCTAGTAATGAATATAGTGTAGAGAATATAACGATGAAAATAATCGAAATCCAATTCGATTATGTACGACTGTAGTAGTAATAAATATTTATTAACTTTCATTCTTTATATTGATTCTTTAGGTCATTATTGATTTGAGAAAACAGTGTTTTTATTTTAATCCATAAATTATAACTATGAATCTATCGATTCCAACTTCTATGAGAGTAAAAATCGAAAATCGAAAAGATTCACACCTGATTTTACACAACCCATCCCTACGAAATTGTCAAACTAATCAATCTTATTTGACAAACTGTAGTTTTCATTTATTGTGGAATTATCAGTCTCTTATTTTAAAATGTCGTAATACGAGTCCATATTAATAGTTCGGTTGTTTTTTCAGAACATTAATTTCTTTCCCCAATGACTTTCGGTTCTCAAATTTTTGCTGTAAGTTCGCTACGTTAGACGGTTTCGAAGATAATTTTGTTGCATTCGTTTTGTTGTTAGATTCGATTCTTTGAACGTTAATTGTACTAGGTTTTGGAACGACTTTATGCTTATTTTTATTTAAAATATCCGCCATGGCTTTGACGTTAGAATCTACTTTAGATTCACGGTTTATGTTCGGTTTATCTATTGTTTTGTTTGTGGATGGATTTGTTTTAGTTTGTGTCTTGTTTGTTGTCTTTTTGTCCGTTATCGGCATTGGTTTAAGGGGTGGTCGGTTATCTGCAGTTTTAACTGGAACAATCGGTTTTGTCGCTACTTTAGGTGGTTCGATGAGTATTTTGTTATTATTAATAACATCGGGCGCTTTAACATTTTTCGTATCAATCATCGCGCAACTCGATACTAAATCTGGACTGTTTGATATAATTTTAGGTGTCAAGTTTGCATTTTTGATTGTATTTTTCGGCGACTGAGGAACGTTTTTGAACGTGCTCGTGTTTTTCAGACCGGGAGGCGTGACTTGTCTCGAGAACGTCGGTATCTTCGAGTTCGCCTTTAATGCGGGAGACGGCGGCGCTCTCTCCGTCTCCTTCGTTTCGTTGTTGTTGTCCCTATCCTTCATGTAGGTAGGAACATTAACGGCCGACGGATGGAGGTATCCACTGCTAGTCGTGGACGCCGAGCTGGACTTTGCACCGGAATTACTGTAAACACTCTCCGGTGTTTTGTAATGGTCGGAATTCATGTACGTGCTGTCTCTTTTGTTCTCTGCGTTCTTTGCTTTTCTCTCCTTCTCTTTCTTTCTCGACAAAGTCGAGGCGGAGTATATGGAGTCGAAGTTACGATTTTGAATCTCGTTGACAATTTCTCCTAGAAGACCGACGCTTTCTGTACTTCCAGAAGTGGAAGTGATAGGTTTAGGAGTATTGTATCCTACGGGGGGCGGTTGGGGGATAGTTTTTACAGGAGGAGGTACTCCAGGTAAGGGTTTGGGCTGTTTTTCGGGACTTTCCTCTATGATAGCATAGATATTGTCCCCAGACTCCTCGTCGATGTGAGCTAGTGGTGCCAATTTATCTTCTATACAATCCACGTAGTCCACGGATTTATGTTCGATCGCTTTAGGGTTTTGATAGATGGAGGTGTCGGCGTGTGCGGGTGGTGCGGGGGGCGGCAGGGGCGGCGGGGGCGCGGTGGGGCGGCTGGCCACGGACAGCGGGCGCGGCGCGGGCTGCCGCATGGAGCCGAAGCTCTGCAATGTTGGCTTTTGAGCCGCGGGAGCTCGCATGCTCTGTGCTCTGTTCACGAATGACTTACCGTCATCAGTATCTTCAGTATCGGAGACTACAGGTATCGTGTTTACAGGTAAATCGATTTGTTTCTGCGCGATCGGGTTCGATATTTGTAAATTTCTCAACGCGACTTTGTCTACGGCTTTCGTTCCTTTCACTTGATGGTTCTGATTCTTGGGTAACGAGTGACTTCGCTCGACCTGGTGTCGTTCCTTTTCTTTGGGCTTCTCCTGCTTGAGGAACGACGCTATTCTGTTCAGCGAGATGCCCTCTTTTACTTTCTTCGGTTCCTCGGGCAATGGTTTTTGTGGTACAGCACCGGAGTGCATGCTGACGGGTCTCTGTTTCAAGTCGGCAGCTATCCCGGGCACGTTGGGGGCGGCGCGGATCGGCCCAAGGGTTTTGGAGCCTTGTAGAGGTGATATTAGTTCCTTGGCGGTGCAGGTGGAAGCTTCCAGGATAGGGCTGGATATGACGGGCCTCGGCGCGGGATTGGCGGTGGAAGTAACATCTTCCGTCTTCTCTGTGTTCATTAGTCCTTTTATTCTATTTTGTACCGAGCTGTTGGTTCGTTTTATGGAGGGGCTTGTTTTTGGGCTGGTGTTTGCTGTGGGTACAACGGGGAGGGGGGGCGCAGACCGGAGCACTGGCTTGAGGACACTTTGGTTGATGAGATTCTGACTGTTGCTGCCGCTTCTGTGAACGGGTGTGATTTTGGCGCTCTTTGCGACGGTTTCTTTTTTATTCTCGTTGACGGGTGGTGGATCGGCTTTGTCGGGTTGCGGTTTGTTTTTCTCGATGGGCGTGAGGGAGAATCCTTTGAAGTTGCCGAAGAAGTTGACTGTAGGGCTGAGGCTGCCGTTGGGGCTGAGCTCTGAGTCTCCACACAGTAGGCTGGAGCTCATGTCGTCAGGGCTGGCCAGGGCGGGCACGCTCACAGGCTGAGAGATGGTCTGGCCGCCATTTTGGAAGTTTGCAGCAAATTTACTCGCGCTACGCGACAAACGTCGTTGCAAACTGGACTTTGGTGAATCCTCGCTGTAAATTAACGTTATATATTAAACTATATATTTTAAGAAATATACATTAAGTTAGTTATTCATGCGATAGACTGTATAGCTATAAATTATACCAATATTATAAATGAGAAGGTTTTGATGGATAGATTGATTGATATTTGTTACTACGCATTTTGAAAATGGCTAATTTCGATGAAATTTGGCACAGACGTAGAACTTAGTGCGAAAGCTACTTGCTAGAATTTTTTTGGTTCTGCGCGGACGGAGTTGCTGGAATAGACTAGTATATCATAGAGTTTAAAACCGACGGTGTATTCGCCGAAAATTATTAATCGAGTAAAGTACTGTTAAAAATTAGTTGAAATAATTAAAAAACATGCCATGTATAACATTTCAAAATAAGTAAACATGCAACAATAAGCCAGAAATCCCATAAAAGCCACTCACCGAAAAATCAAGACAAGCACCTTCTAGAATACCCTTAAAATGTTGCCAGTTTTAATTATTACCAACTTTTATAACTGGCAACATTTCTATATTAAAAAAGAAATTATAGATCCAATAAGATTTATTCATAACAAATCATACAAACACCAAATACAATTAGCAGCTAACTACAAGCTCCATGTAAAATAAGTTTATCTCAAAGTATTTTATTAAATTTAATTAAAATTACAGTAAACATTTAAAAATTAAACCAATATTTTGAGAAAAACCTTTTACACAAAATAAAGGTGCAACTGAGAAAATGATATAAATATACTAGAAGTGCAATTGAAACTGAAAACAATACTAAAGGTATATTAATGTATAGATAGATTATTGACTAACTCATCTGACCCGGTGATATATTACCATGAGCGAACTTACGATCTAGGCTAGGAGTAGGGGATGGGCAGATACTATAAATATGATCTTATTCGGAATGGTTTTTATATATATTATAGCACTAGCTGTTCCCGGCTTCATCCGCAAGAAATTATAATTTATTTTATTGTTTACATTTGTCAAATTCTCAATTGCAAATGTCAAAACTTGCTTCCTTAATGTTGGCAGCTTGTAGTTTATGGTCCCTTTCCCACATGAGGGTGTTTTTCCAATTTATTTACTCCCTAAGTTTAATAGCGTTAAAAATATATAGCCTAAAGCGTGTCGTCAGTGTAGGACTTTTTATTAAAGAAAGAATTATTCAAAAACATGATGTGGTTGTTGACATCCTACGCCTCAAAGTAGTGTATGTTTACGCTTTATTATATTAGTATAGATATAGATTATTCAAATCTCTACGGGTAGCTTCCTTTCCCCGCCCACCCTTATTGGCTATGTATTTATGAATATGACTAAATACATTTGACATATCTAATAGAACCGATAAAACAGTATCTCTTACCGGGCCAGATAAATTTGTCGCACTATAGTATTAAAAATCAAGACTATGTAAAGCAACATAAACGTGACCAAGAACCGGTGAATGTGATGAAGAATAGAACAATTAGAGCCAAGAGTTAATTATGAAAGACATTTTCGCTTAAATTCTAACCTTAAAAATATAAAGTGTGGACGTATACATAGTAAAAAGATAGACTCATCCGACGAAAAACAATTTAAAAAATGACTAAATATGTTGTTATATTTTATTGAATGTTTTACGTAAGTTTAAATAAATTAAATGTAATTATAGATGAAAGAGTTGAAACTATTGTCGTCGGAAGGTTCGAGAATAAAATTAGCGAATGACAAAGAAGCGAAAATACATTTGCGCAAACCCACAAATTGTGCTTGTTATTTAAGTACTAATACAGTAATTAAGGACGTGCATGTGTCTAAAGAATTCATTGCATTTTTTTGATAAAATGTTAACTACTATTCTATTTAAAGAAGTATACAAATTAGTGCTATCTACTGCCCGGTTTACATTATTCCAATCCAGCGATTGAAGACAGTACTATCATATAATAATTGAAATAAAAATCCACCATGGAACTCGCATCACTGGATTGGAATAATGTAAACCGGACCTAATATTAATACACTACTAATTTTAATTACATAAAAAAATTGTAAAAATGTTTTTATTAAAAACATTGTCTGTCAAATAAACCTATAATACATAATAATGTATTCTATAATCTATGTATACTATAATCAATAGATTATAGTAATTTTTAAACTAAATGTACTAAAACTCATTCATATCTTTTTAAATTCCTGCACTTTCTGTCCTAAAACTTCATCATAGAGGCCGTTGTTTTTAATTTTATACATACGATTTAGACCGTTTTCTTTATTTTTTATCATTTCATTTGTCGTTGAAGCTAAACCCGTATTAACTATTACCGATTTCAAATCTCTTACATCAGAGTTAACAGTTTTTGTACCGTTAACTATTTTATGTGTTTTAACTGCTATTTTATCATTTATATTTCTATTTGGAATATTATTTATCTTAATATGCTCTTTGCCTATTTTTTCATTAGTAGTTGAAGTTAACCCATTATTGATTATTATAATTTTTTTATCTATCGCATTAGAAGTTTGCGTTTTCACTTTTTTTTCATTACCTTCAATTACGTTTATATCTTTAATTAATTGTTTCGTCGATGCAGATGTATTTTTATTAAATTTGAAAACTTTATGAAAGCAATGTCTCGTTTTAGCAAATTTAACTTCGTTATTATTATCTATTGTTTCGTAGATATGTTCTTCATCGGTTTTAATATTATTTTCCGGTTCATTTTTTGGTACATCGTTGCGTTTGAAACTCAGAAGTCTTAGAACAGAACTTGTGCTTGTATGGAATCTGTGGAATCTGTTTTGTTTGTGTGTTTCCTTGTGTGTTGTGTTTTTCTTTTTGAATATTTTGCATACGTACACATCTTCTTGTTTCTCCCAGTCCTTGTATCGCACGTAGTACACAAGTGTCATCACCACGAATAGCACGGGCGAGAGCAAGAGGAATATGACGTACATCACTATCATGAACGTTTGTTGGCCTGTGGAAAATTATTTTAAATTTTACTTCACTTACCATTGATATTTAAAAATGGACTAGTTATTCCCGAGCGGGTTCATCCGCATATTATTGGAGTAATATAATATTTTACTACTTACAATGAAGGTTTTAGCCATTGACTAACAATTACCGTTACTATGACAATCTTGCGTCTCGCTGCTATTAGCTTGCAATTTTTGTCTCTTTCTCGCATGACAGTTATTTTCAAAATATACACCTTGTAAATTAAATAGCGTGAAAATATATAGCCTATAGCGTATCGTAAGAGTAGAGCTTTTTATTAAAATAAGTTTAATTCTAAATATGCTGTGATTGCCTACATCCTACGTAACAGAGAAGTGTTTACGTTATATTAATATAGATAGATATTTATTATACTAGCTGTTGCTCGCGACTTCGCCCGCGTGGAATTAAAAAATAAGACCTATGTTACTCACAGATAAATTACCTTTTTAATGGCGAAAGAATTTTTAAAATCGATCCAGTAGTTTTTGAGTTATTTCAATACATACAAAAATACAAATCTTTCCTCTTTATAATATTAGTATAGATATAGACGTCGTTTGTTTCATTCACACACAAAGACACACACACATAACAATACACACATTCATGTATACACACACATATACGATGGTTTATATCTCAACTGCCCCCTGTATCATAAACTGAACCATGTACTAGCAGTTAAGGGGAGTCTGAAAACCAGCGCGGCCTTCAGTGACAAGCTGGATGGCCGCTGGAGCCTTTCTCTTTTGGAATAGAATGTTTTTTTTTATTTCATTAATATGTTTGGTTCTTTTTTGGTCAATATATAGTGTTTTATTTTATCTTATTGTATTATTCTGACTTATAGACTTATTGCGGATGTTCATGGGCGTCTGATGAATTAATATTAGGCGATCCGCTGCTCGTTTGCGCCCTTATTCATAGAGAACTATTATTATATTCAACAGTGGTAGAGCCCGCTTTAACATCTTAGCACGAATGGGTCGGCTCGCCCCCCGCAATACCACGACCACACAGAAGACAGGCGTGAAGTGGAAGCAATTCCGCGTTTCGTCCGATGAGTGTGGTGCCGGAGTCCCAACTT
>LD688956.1:2837057-2850498 GCA_003118335.3 Papilio memnon
GCTCAGTACATTTCTAGTCGTCACCACGTAACGTTCGATATCTTTATGTAGTAGCCCTTGTATTCGTTTTAAAGTAATTAATAAGTACTGTTAATATGGCCGACCATCTATATTTTTTCAATCATTTGGAATCGAAATATCTAAAAGTATTATGATGCTCTACATCTAAAGGAAGCAAAAGGTTTTAAAAATGTATAAATAGTTTCGTGTTTGAAGCAATCGCTGCACATTTCACCCTACAGCTATTGTTAACAAAATTTACGACCAAAAAACACGTGCATCCCTCACCGCCCCATAGTCATAAACGTGCCCTTGGAGTAACAAACGCGACGTTCACCCCTCATTATTCGAGTTGTTAAAATTTGATGCATTATTTTTTTCTAAACAAATTATTTTATTTGTATTCATTTCTAGTACATCGGTATATGTATGTGTTACATTTTTATGGAATTGAAAATTTAAAATTAAATTCAGATTTCTTGTGTTTTTTGCTATAATTTTTTTGAAACACCTATGCTGTCCATTTTTAGAGGTCAGTGACCACAGGTGCGTTCCGGAGATCTTGGAGCCCTACCAGCAGCACTAGAGTATGGCCACAGAAAGGGTTTTAGTAAGGAAAACCATACATAACCCTCCCACAAAGGGAACAGCATGCCTATAATATTATACATATACACCAATGTGATCAATCAAATGAAAATTAAAATTTGACAAATGTCTTGAAAAATTTGTCAAGAAATGAATTTTATTACTTTTGAGAAAGTATTTCCATTGCCAACTTGTGAATACAATTAAAAAACGTTGACAGCTGTAGTTCTAGTTAGATTCATCATCACATCTTCACCTGCTCACTATCTATGTTTCCCAACTGAGGGGCTCGGAGCCTACCCAAAAGTAAGGGGTGACTAGGCCATAGTCAAGCTGGCCAAGTGCGGGATGGTTGACTTCACACATATCTTTAAATCTCTTAGCCGATATATGCAGGTTTCATCACGATGTTTTCCTTCACTGTAAGAACGTAGAGTAAATTATGTACATATGAAATTCTAAAATCGAAAATCACATTGGTACATGGCAGGATTCGAACCCAGGACCTGTAGATTACAAGTCAAGTGCGCAAACCCCTGAGCCACCGACGCTCTGAGTTAGATTAGCTGGACCTATAAACTCAAAAATATGTGAAACATCATCTTAACTTATACACCTTTTATATGAATATAGAAGTAGAGTAAGATATTAATTGTTTCTAGATTCATTTGCCATAATAAAATGATTTATATTGACTTTAAAGTTTCTTCCGTACTAAATTAATTTTCAATCTACAATTACGTGTTTTTTTGGGTAGAATACAGAGGCTAATAATTTTACTTTTTGTCTTGCTTTTTTTATTACTTGATTAATGTTTCATAAATTTTTTTCACAGATTTCAGATTTCAGACAGATATAAATTAATTTTAAAACCAAATAATGAAGACAGATTTATAATATTAATGAAAACAAAGTCAAAAACTTACTTAATTCCCGAGCATTAACGGTGTCCTTTGTCAGGGCTATTAAAAATAAGAAATACACAAAAAACAGGCACCAAACACTTAAAATATCACATTTAAACATTTTACACAGACTGCTGTTAAAGTCGGACACTAGATACTAGACTTTACAATAAAAATAATGGAAAAACCATATTTAGTTCAAATAAAAATACGGAATGATATTCCGAACAAGATACGATACGACATTCTCGATTTCGATCGCAATTCGCAACTGACGCAAACGAAGTGAGTAATGTTACCATATATCTAGTTTTAATTTTCCACACTTTGGTTTTAATTTCCTCTTACTAATATAAATGCTTAGAGGGATGGATAGATGGATGGATGTTTAATGGATGGTGCTAAACTGCTGAACCGATCTCAATGAATTTGTATTTGAAAAGATTTGGCAGAGATGTATAGGTTAGTCTGAAATAACTCATAAACTACTAATAAAGAGTTTTTTATTCCGCGCGGACAAGGTCGCGGGAGAAAGCTAGTTTTAACTGTAAAAATTTCCAACTTAAAACACCTTCGAAACTAAACCATTTTGCAAGAAAAGGTGATTATTATATATGTTTGTAACTGAAAAATGATTAACTGTTATAATGTTTACGGTACGGTATATTTCCTATATTGCTGGCATAACAATTAACATTTCAGCATATTACACATTGTGCTATAGATTCAAATTATGTATTTCAAAATACAACAAATTTTCAACCTGCTCCACAGAACAGGAGAAAACTGAAATGGGCCAGGAAAGGTGGGTAATCCTTAGAAATGATAAGAAGCGTCATCCAAAGCTTGTTTAGAAGAATGTAAGGCATCATCACAGCTAGAGAACGACCAGGGATGACCAAATTAGTTTTCAACTAAACTAGTAGCTACCTTTTTTTTTTCTCGCTGGGAAAATTCCTTTACGCATCCCCCCCCCACGGGTTAACAGGACGTGGTATACAGGTATGTGGGACTCGCCAGCCAACAGATGGTAAAATGGCCGGAATACCCACTAAAAACCCAGCGGTGTTCCTTCGGTCCGCCTGCGGCTGGGTCACGGGGACACTTGCGTACTCTTCCGCGACAAACTAGTAGCTCCCTAAACTAAAATTAAAACTAAAACTAAACTAAACTGATAGTCAACGAAACAAAATGCTAATCACGATAGGCGTAATCATCATAGGTGCCCGTATTTCGTGGAAATTTTTACATCGTTTACATCTTTTTGTTTCAGTACTTTAGTGCAATGGTACAAATAATTTATCATAAAACACCATACTTTTAGGGAAATTTAACTTTCTGGCATCTTTATATTTAATCTGTCTCTACCAAATGAACAAGTTGCACTTCCACAGATTCTAAACCAGACCTCCTTCTGTGAAGTTAATGATGAATCGTGGTTGGTCGCAGTTAAGAGTTTTCGAAGTAATAATAGTGGTAGACAGTTATGTCAATAACGTCAAAAAGCATCTATAGGTGCGATTAAATCGGAACGAAGCAAAAGCGGTAACTACTAAACAATGCAATTAAAAAAATTCAAATAGCAACACACAGCGTAATATTTTACTTTTTACTCTACAGTCGGTACATAATTTTATCTATGATCTGTGCTTGTCCTAGCCATGATCAGCTTGATTTGACACATCACTTTTGATTTCCCTGTTTTCCATTACGGGACTTAATTAAATAAAAATAACACCTAAACTGTAGAACCGGTGTTTTGAAGTTTAATTAATAACTTGATTATAACCTTGCTTTCATCCGTCAGTGATTTGCGAATCCCGTGTTTTAGCAATCGAAAGAAATTTGTCTAAGTTGCAATATTTATTACAATACTATTTAATAGTGTAGTGATTTTTTTAGGTTTTGAAAATGACTGAAAGTTCACCGGACGAGACAAGTTCTAGACGTAAGGACTTCATTTGCGGCGTAGTTGAAGGTACAGTTGTATTTATTTTTGGATACTGTAGTTGTTCTATAACGGTCCCATAGGTATAGATGGGTATAAACTAAGTAGTTGCGTTAGAGTGAATGACCTGAGATTGTGTATTGCAGGTTTTTACGGACGCCCATGGACAACTGAACAAAGAAAAGATTTATTTAATAAGTAAGTACATATAGTAATTGTACATACTACATTTTTGAATTTCAACACGTAATTATGTTAAATAAAATCCAAATATCTATGTAATAAATTTTCTATCAAATGAAGTTAAATTTCTTCAACAATTATATGATATTGGACTGTATTTTAAGTTTATTAACATATATTTTCTTGTAGGACTCTAAGCCAATTAACACAATGTAAATACAATTTCAGATTAAAGAAATGGGGAATGGATATGTATGTTTATGCACCCAAAGATGATTACAAGCATAGAGCATACTGGAGAGAACTGTATACAGTGGAAGAGGCTGAACATCTGACTTCCTTAATATGTGCGGCCAAATCGCAAGGAATCATCTTCTGTTATGCTCTCTCACCTGGCCTGGATATAACTTACAGCAGTCAGAAAGAGATAACTACACTGAAGAGGAAGTTAGAACAGGTTTGTATAGGAGATTCAAGCAATTTAAATGTAACCTTTTTTAAGATGTAAAAATTTAGAAATCAGAACCAATACAAAAGTTTATATAGAACTAGCATATGAGTGTGACACCATCCACATGGAATTCAAAACGCACAAAAGTATGAACCCATGTGTTCTTCCAGACTATGCTCTATATCTATGCTAAATTACATTGAGATTCATTTAGCCGTTTAGATGGCAAACTTTAACAAACATCATTCATCCATCTATCTAAACTTTTGCATATACAATATTAGTAACATAAACAATGAGGTCCTTGCCATAAAGCCCTAAGACAGTAAATACATATTTATGGTGAACTATAACCATAATGTTCATAATATCAATGAGTAGTGGTCAAAGAGTTAAAACATGTCTTCTTCTGTCTTCGGCTTTTCCCAGAGACAAAGAGTTAAAATGTGTGTTTAACTTTATTGTTTGTGGTAACATGGGGTTAGTTATTCTTATTATTTCTTAATAAATGAATATTGATGAATATTTATGATGCAGGTGTCGCAGTTCGGCTGCACTTGTTTTGCTCTGCTGTTTGATGACATAGAACCGGAGATGAGTGAGGCAGATAAACAGATATTCCAAAGTTTTGCTCATGCTCAAGTAAGTATTTTTGAACAATGTTGTCTTAATTAAAATAGAAATGCTGTCTAATCTCCTTATTAATGATCCGAATACTAGTGAGTTCACAATTAATTTGTAAAAATTATAGTCAAATCTCTGTATTAACATTTATTTGGCAGCAGTTTTACTATAAGTAGCACATTTCTGAAGATATGACAGTATAGTCACCAAAAGCCTATGTATTTTCAAGCACTGACATTAGTTACCTTGGTTTTCCCGCCTCTTTTTCCCCCCCTTTTTATGAAAAAAAGCATGCACATACACAACATAACCTAAAATGTACAAATTATAGAATATTCATTATTATTACACACAATGAGGTATTAAAAAATAACTAAGAAAATGAAGTAACATAAAAGCTCTTTTGGGATATGATGTTCCATCATTTGTTCACATAGTTTGGGCTTTTAATGCAATTATAGAAACAAATAGTTTTGTTATGTATAGGTATCAGTGACCAATGAAATCCACCAACATCTCGGTTGTCCTCGCTTCCTACTCTGCCCCACTCAGTATTGCTCGACAAGAGCCGTGCCTACAGTCAACAGCTCGGAATATCTCATCACATTGGGGACAAAGCTCTCGCAGCAGATTGATATAATGTGGACTGGTAAGTGGCTCAAGGCAAGGTGTTGAATACCTCCTGAATCCTTTTATTGAGTTGTATGTAGACTCATGTGATGTTCAGAGCTGCCAATAGTTTTATGACCAAACAAAAGTTCAATAAAAACGTGGTATATCAATGGAAAATTTGAATTCGTCAGAACACCGTAATATAACCTTGATCGACCATTATCACTTACAATACGATTGCTGACTTACCTTTTAAAAGGATTGTTTATTTTATATTTGAACTAGCTTTCGCCCGCGACTCCGTCCGAGTGAAATAAAAAAAAAACAAAAGTGAGTAGCCTATGTGTTCTTCCAGACTATCCTCTACGTCTATACCAAATTTCATCGAAATCCGTTCAGCCGTTTAGGCTACAAACTCTAACAAACATCCATCCATCCATACATCCATCTAAACTTTCTCATTTATAATATTAGTATTAGTAAGATTATCTAACTGCCTTTTAGCTCACTGCTTATAGTACTGACTTTCAGGGTATTCGCTTCAGTTCTAGATCATTACTGATTCTTTTACCATTAGGATAACAGAGTAAATATTGGCCAAATGTAATACTAGCTGTTGCTCACGACTGCGACCACGCAGAAATAAAAATAGTAACAAACATAGCCTATTTACTTAGTGGTAACGTAGCTATTTATTGGAGAAAGAATTTTTCGAAATAACTCAGTAGTTTTTGAGTTATTTCAATAGATACAAAAATACAAATCTTTCTTCTTAAAATATTAGTAAAGATTGTTGTATTATTGAAGCGACAGGCCGCTAATTAAACTACTTTTTTTCATTTTTCTATTCTATAAGGTTTAGATTCCTATTTTGTAATAGAGAATGTCTTAACACGTCCACTGCTGGCACCTGGCGAGTTTATCTTCATGCAAAATAGCGTATATTTTTAACACATTCCTTGCCACATTTTGCATAAAAGTGAAATATAATATTGAAAGTTTATAATAATCATTATTTTCAGGTCCTAAAGTAATATCAAAAACGTTAACAACGGAATGTATAGAAGAGATTACGCAAGTGTTACGTCGACCGCCAGTTATATGGGACAATCTGCACGCCAATGACTACGATCAGAAACGAATCTTTCTGGGTAAGACATAAGGTTCCTTTTAAATTGCACTATTGTATAACGACTACAGATAAAAAAATGCTTTTTAAACTTAACTAATGGATTTTATTCTATTAGTAATGAATTCAACATTTCTTAATCAAACAATTCTTCTAAAAAAAATATTCTCGATAATATTTCCTAATCGCAATATGCATATTATACGAATACAAGAACCTTTCTATATTTTGTGTTTTCACTTATATAACACACTCAGATGTATTTATTTCTACAATATAAAAGGTTTAATCATATATTACTAGTTTTCGCTCGCGATTCCGTCCTCGTGGTATTAAAGAAAACAAAAGTAAGTAACCTATGTGTTCTTCGAAGCTATGCTGCACATCTATGCCAACTCTAACAAACATCCGTCCATCTAAACTTTCGCATTTATAATATTAGTAAGATGTTGGTTTAATTCTATTTCATCTCAGGTCCATACTGCGGACGGTCTCCTGAACTGATTCCCCTCCTCCGTGGAGTACTGAGCAACCCTAACTGCGAATATAATGCTAATATGATCCCGATATGGACTCTAGCGCACTGGGCAAGCTGTAGCTTGAATGCGCCTGCGCATAGTAAGTAGTCGTATATATTTGGCCAAGTCATTTGATGTCACTAATGCGAAATTACCACTTTCCATATATAAAATAGTCATAACATAAAAAGCTAAATGTTTTTTTGGTTGTATGTCATTTATATTCAACTAGCTGTTGCTCGCGACTTCGACTGTGTGAAATTAAAAAATATAGCCCATGTTACTCACGGATAAATTACCTTTCTAACGGTGAAAGAATTATAAAATCGGCCCAGTAGTTTTTGACTTATTTCAATACATACAAAAATACAAATCTTTCTTCATAATATTGGTATAGATTTCTTATAAAATATCTATATAAATGTGTTTACAAATGTACAGTGGAAGCGGTGTCATGGGATATTAAACTGGAGCGTGAGAGCGAGCAAGGTGTATGCGAGGACGAGCCCCCCCTCACTATAGGCAAGCATGTCTACCATCATAGACAAGCACTAAGGTAAATAAGCTTCTAGATTGTTCTGTCTGTACGTAATTGTTTGATAAATTACTCATTCCTATTGACTACCTTTGTGTTACTTCTAGACAAGCAATAAATGAATGGCTGCCGGAGTTCTCTATACCTAAAACAGCTCAAGGGCCAGTTATCAAACCACAACCGTCTGTGACAGGTGAGTACATATATGAATAGTGTTTTTATGTACATAATACTAATAATTTTTTAATTAAACCTAACTGTCAATTGAAATTATAAATTAAACAATTAAATACTTAAATGTCTTAGTCAATTAAGGGTAGGTTCTGCAATTGCGGATGTCTATGGGTAGTCATGACCGCTTGCTCGTTTGCCACCTTATGTAAAAAAAAAACATCTTCCAGTGCCGCCAGTACCGATTGTCCCGATCCTACCATCGGTGAATACTTGCATGTCGCTGGTGACGGCCACCAGCACCACGCACACCACCAGCACGGCGGACATGTCCGCGCCCACCATCCCTACCATCAACACCAGCCAGCTGCAGGCGCTCGCTGACGTCTGCTCCGCTACACCTGACAGACCGATACTCTCTACTGGTGTTACTTGTGTGAGTATACACTTGCAAAAATATTGCCTCGCATTTTTACAAGCCTCATCCGTATGGAATTATAAAAACTTTATTTTATTGTTTACATTTGTCAAATTTTTAAATGCACAAATGACAACGAAGGCCTTTGACATTGGATAACAATTATCATTACCATGATAACCTTGATTCCTTGATGTTGTCAGTTTGTAGTTTTTGTCCCTTTCCCACATGAAGGTATTTTCCAATATATTTATCTCCTAAGATTAATAGCGTGAAAACATTTAGCCCAAAACGTGTCGTAAGTGTAGGGCTGTTTATTAAAGAAAGAATTATTCAAAATATGCTGTGATTGCTGACATCCTACGCCACGAAGTAGTGTGTTTACGCTTCATTATATTAGTATAGATTAATGCAATCTTTATAGTTAAGAACGGTATAACTCACTCTTCTGCCTCGTCAGTGGTCCAACATTATTCTTTCCTCTTTGTCCGTCACCAGACTGTTATACTTGAGTTAAACCGTTCTTCATTTTTTTAGTCATTATAAAAATACTCACGTAATAGTTTTGTATACCTAATTGCAAAGGCATTGGGGTTTTTTAATGTAAAGTCTATAGTAGATAAACAAGAAAGTACTAATTGCAAATATCCTTAATATCCTCTTAATGTGCGTCTCCTCCTCCGTCGATTTAAGGTAGGCAACGCATCTGCAATTGCGGATGTCCATGGGCAGCGGTCGCTTCGCCATTTCGGCGAATTTAGGTGGCCGATTGCTCGTTTGTCACCTTATTTTATAAAAAAAAAAAAAAAAATTCAGCGTCACTAGTCATTTTAATTAATTTCATTTATCACTAATTATTTAAAAAAAAATAGAAAATGTACTATAAGATTAATATATTATTAAATGATGCATTCTTAATTACAGGTGTCGCCGATAGAGACTTTCAATCCAGTAGCGAACCCAGTAATGAACTCACTGGTATCACCGACTAAAGTTATATTAAACGAATCCATACCCAATCCAATTATACCCATCGCCAGTTCTAATATGTCGTTACCCTCAGAAATACCAGTTTCCACGTTACCTGTACCCATTCTCGGTTTGAAAGTTTTAGAAGGTCATAATAATAATGACCAGATTATGGATAAAATAGATGTTAATGATACAGCGAGTAACGATAGTGTTCTAGAAACTTCTAGCTTTATAGAAGAAATGAAGAAGGATAAAGAAGATGATATAATAGTGGATGATGTTGAACCGCAAGTGGATGTACATAAGAATGGGGAAATGAGTATTGTAGGTAAGATGGCTTTGTAAATGTAAAACAAATTTTCAATGTAAATTTTCAGAGAATTAACTATTATATAATATTTATACTAGCTATCGCCCGCGACTCTTTCTGCGCGTAAATTAATAATAACTTTATTAGTAGCCTATTTGTTATTCCAAGCTATTTTCTACATGTATTCCAAATGTTATCGTAATCCGTTGAACCGTTCTAAAGATATCTAGTAACAAACATCCATCCATCTAGACATTCATATTTATAATTAGCTTTCGCCCGCGACTCCGTCCGCGTGGAATTAAAAAAACAAGATTCAGTAGCTTATGTGTTCTTCCAGACTATCCTCTACATCTATACCAAATTTCATCGAAATCCGTTCAGTCGTTTAGGCTACAAACTCTAAGAAACATCCATCCATCCATCTAAACTTTCGCTTTTATAATATTAGTATGATATTAAAAAATATACTGTGATTGCTGACATTTTACGTCACGAAGTAGTGTATTTACGCTTTATTATATTAGTATAGATTAGTAATGTTGTTCCTCAGCCACGCCGCAGACGCTGAGCCCGCGTGCCAGCACCGCGGAGGCTGCGCTGGAGCCGCTCGACGTGGACACGCCCTCCACCGCTGCCGACTCTGACGTCATCATGAATGATGGACTCAGCGAGGTATTACCCCACTTACTAGCTTAATGTTTTACTTTCGTGTTGCGTTTCTTAGGTGTAGGGTAATGGGAAAGGGGATTGTATGTGCAGGTATGGAAATAAAAGGTAAAGGATGAAAAAAAAACTTGCAGAACATATGGAAGCTGTATTGAAGGGAAGTAAGAGATAAATGTTGCCATGTCAAACCGGCTTCACATTACATAATGTTGTCATAATAATATTTTAAATGTAAACTAGATGATTTTTTATGTCTTTGGTTTGTTTGCAACATTAATTATTGATCCTACACCTACAGTGCCAAAGTAAAAAAAGGATGTTTCCCGTTGGACCCATCGGTCGACCGATCAATCGACCTATTGGGATTTTTTTCCCATTAGACCGATTGATTCTATGGATTCGAAAACTATGGGGAACAGCCGTAAATAAAGTTTTTTATTGTTTCGTATTATATAAATAAGTTTAATTTCATATAGTGTACCAATAATTAATATTAACAGAATGGTTCAATGCAAGTAGAACCCAGCAACAGTCCATTGAGCGGCGATATGATGGTTGAACCCACGGAATTAGTTGAACCCACAGATGAGTAAGTTGTTATCTATACTAATATATAGCACTAGCTGTTGCTCGCGACTACGCCCGCGTGAAATTGAAAAATAATAAAAAATATAGCCTATGTTACTCACAGATAAATTTCCTTTCTAACGGTGAAAGAATTTTTAAAATCGCCTCAGTAGTTTTTGAGTTATTTCAATACATACAAATCTTTCCTCTTTATAATATTAGTATAGATAAATATGCACTACTTACTTATGTAGGATGTCAGCAATCACAGAATATTTTTAATATACCTTTTTTTATAAAAAGCTCTACACTAACGACACGCTTTAGGCTATTTATTTTCACGCTATTAAACTTAGGGAGTAAGTAATTCGGAAAAAAATATTTTATTACATGTCAATACAAACACAACTAATATAGCTTTTCATGAAAGTACCAGTAAAAATGATATTCATTATGTCTCATCTATATATTTTTTTAATGTCTATATTTTAGTTAGTGTGTGACTTTAGTCGTGGTCTGTGTCCTCATCCAGTGGTCTTGACGAGCCAGCGATAGAGACGAGTGCGCTAACAACGGATGATCTGATGTTGCTGTGCGACTTGTTCTACTTGCCGTTCGAGCACGGCGCGCGCGGGCTGCGGCTGCTGCACGACTTCAACTGGCTGCTGACGCACGCCGCCAGCGTGCTGCCCAGAGGGAACAAGTCGGAGGTATACACGGGGAATTTATTTTACAACCCACTGAAAGGACATTAATATAACTGTAACTAGCGTAATTAACACTCAGAGTCACTAATCCCGCCAGGATGGCGCGCTTTTCCAATACGTTTGAATGACTGACAGCTGTCAGATAGGGACGGGACATGTATCCCAATAATCTAGTGTTGCCCCAATCCACCAGTGAGGTACTGATTTTTTTAACACCACGTACGTAACAGTGGTAGAGCCCGCTTAACATGTTCGCACTGTAAGGCTCGCAGAACGCAATACCACGACCACATAGAATGCAGGTGTGAAGTGGAAGTAATTCCGCATACAGCGTGGTGAGCGTTCCGGAGGCCTAATTTTAATCCCTTTACCCTCCCACCCTTTTCTTATAAGGAAAGTATGGGAACGGAAAGTGCATTTGATGGTGGAGGAGACGTATAGATAACAGCAATTTATTCTTTATGTGCGTCTTTTTAACAAACTTTCTGTGTACACAGATCGTGGTTATGCATTAATTTATTTTAAAAAAATGTAGATAACAGTGCCATCTAATAATATGACTGTTAAAGTACGTAACTGAATTTAATTTATTTTGTTATGTGTATACAGACGGGGGAATGGCGTCGTCGTCTACGTCGGTTCTCGTGGTGGGCGGGGCGCGTGCGGCGCGCGGCGCGGCGGCTGGGCGCGGCCGCCAACCGCGAGCTGCACGCGGAGCTGCAGCCCTACCTGTGGGAGCTGTGCGCCGTGCTGGCCCTGCTCACCGCCTTCCTGCGCTGGCTCGGTATACTGTTACTACCTGTTTACTATACTAATATTATAAGAGGAAGAATTTGTATTTTTATATTGAAAAAACTCAAAAATTACTGGCGAGCAACAGCTAGTTACATTGTTTTAATTTTAATTTTGTAAAAGTCTAAATTGCGAATGTTTTGTTTCAGAGCTCGGCAAATTCCCACAAAATATAACGTCAAACACACAAGCAAGTTACACATGTAAGTTACTGCATAAATAAATCACACTATTGTACCGCAACAAAAAAAAAACATAAGGGAGGTCAACTAATACTGGGTGCATTTATACACGACCACATTAGTAGACCCCTATTTCTTCACAAGTTCCTCAATTGCAGGGTTCTCTAAAGGCTGGCGCGAGGCGTTCGAGAGCGGCGCGCAGGAGCCGTGGGTCTTCCGCGGCGGGCTGACGGCGGATCTAAGAAGACTATTGCCTATAGAGTGTAGTGGCGACCTGCTGCGAGCTCAGCTCGTGCCCGACGGACTGCCGCTCACTGTGCGCCCCTATTCGGCAGCGGATGAAGATGCGGTAAGTTGTGTTTTATACAGTGGTACAGTCAGCTAACAAATATGTACAAATACACCAAGTTACAGTAACTTGTAAATGATCAGCTCAATATATCCACAATGAAAGGCTCGAAGCCTACCCTAAGTTAGTGATGAGGGTCATAGTCTATGGCCCAGTGCGAGACTACACACATATCTTTGAATTTTTTCAAAGATATGTGCAAGCATAACGATGGTTTCCTTCACCGTAACAACGAAAATCGCATTGGTGTTGTAAAATAAATAACACAACAACCACCCAACACTGCGGGATTCGAACCCAGGACCTGCAGATTACAAGTCAAGTGCTTAACTCCTGAGTTATCATTCTTTGTTGAAACTTGTATGCGATTTCGAATTCAAAAACAGTGTTTAGTTTTTTCAAACTTAAGTGTGTGTGTGATACGTAATGAGATTTTTGAATACCCCTCCTCGCCTATATGTTTATTTTTTCGTACAAAGTAATATTTAAACTGCTGAAAATTTCATTATATTCACGTTATCAGTTAGAAATATACGTGATATCTTATTTTAGTCCCTCCTCCCTCCCTCCTCTTATGTTACGTAATTTTTTTCGGAACTCCTTCCCCATGTGCTTACAATCCCTACGATAGAGGTCGCTGTAACATTTTTTTAAACACAGGTGTTCGTGTAATGTTTTTTTTATATTTTCAGGTGATAATGATATGTAACAAAATGTATAGAGACACCGCCGACTGTGGTAATCTGTTTCCCAACGACCTACAGAATTTACCTGCGGATAGGTAAGTGAAATGAATATTGCATCCTCCACA
>LD688956.1:2850566-2875439 GCA_003118335.3 Papilio memnon
ACGCATCTGCAATTGCGGATGTCTATGGGCAGCGGTCGCATCGCCATTTCGGCGGATTTAGGTGGCCGCTTGTTCGTTTGCCACCTTATCGTATAAAAAAAAAGTCCAGCAGTGGGCCAGCATTGACTAATACCTAATCTTAACTTAGGGTAGATTCCGAGTTTCCAGAGCTGGCAATCTATCTATCTATTCAGCTATATGACGCCCACTGCTGGGCATAGGCCTCCCTCAAAGATCGCCAAACTATGCATAAAATAAAATTGTAGTGTTTGTTTGTAATATCGAAAAAAAAAAAAATCTTGTACATGTTGTATTTGCGTTTCTTATAACGAAATTCGCGTCCACAAGTTGCGTTTGTTCCGGGTAATGTCCGGAACAGCTGGACTGATTTTGACGGGACTTTGACGAGAAGGCTAGCTAATGCACGCGGGAATGTCATAGGCTACTTTTTTTTTAATTCTACACTAACTACATTGCTAGTATAAAAACAATAGACTTTTTATTACAGACTGGTGGCAGCATTCCTTACGCTATGTCCTGAGCTGTGTATGGTGATAGAAGATGACTCGGGCTGCACTCAGCCTGAAGCAGACGCAGAAGTAGATGTTGACGACTCGGAAGATAAATCTGAGAGCATCGCGGATGTCAAATTAAATGGTGAGATTCAACTTCTGTGACTAAAAAGAGGGTTTTTGAGGGTAAACGTAAATCTCAATTAAAATCTTGTATACTTTATACTTATGTTTGTCTATATTTTGTCAAAAAGAGTGAAAAGGATAAAAATCTTACTAACATAAATGCGAAAGTATAGATGTATGGATGTTTGTATGTTACTACGTAACTCCAAAACTGATCAACGGATATTGATGAAAGATCGATGACAGATGTAGAATATAATCTGGAAGAAAATAGGTTACTTGTTTTTTAATTCAGTGCGGATAAGGTCGCGTGCAAAAGCTATGTATTGTAAGATAGACAAAAGTGAATTTCTGCTTTAAAATTGTTTTTGTCTCTTTCTGTCAGGTATTAAACCGGAAATAGTAGGGTTCGCGTGCGCGGCGCTCAACGCTAAAGAGTTCTATAGGAAGCAGGAGGTTGCCTGGATACCGGAGATGTGTCAAAAATATCCTAGAGAACTGCTTCAGAGGGAGGACCTCACTCCTGCCGCTAAGGTCTGTTGTCCAATCTTACTAATATTATAAATGCGAAAGTTTAGATGGATGGATATTTCTTACTACTCTATCTTCAAAATGACTCAACGGATCAGGGTGGAAGTTGACATAGATGCCGAATTTGGAATAACACATAGGCTATTAATTAAAGTTTTTTTTTCCGCTCGGACGAAGTCGCGGGCAACAACTAGTAGTAGTTAAGTCCAGGTGTTAGTTTAATTTAAAGACTTCTAAATGAGTATTCATTGTATACCAATTATTTGTTGCAGGACTGTATCGGGCATTTCCACGAGTTCAGTAGCGTACCCCGCGCGCCGGACAGCGTGAGCCGCGCGCACCCCGCGCTGCTGGCGTGCTGCGTGCCCGACTTGCGCGACCCGCTCGCCCCGCCCCGCCTGCTCACGTGTCTACTGGCTGCGCTCAGAGCTAACGGTAATCTAATATATGGTATACTAATATTATAAAGAGGAGACATTTGTTTTGTTTCAACAGAATCCAAATTTCCGATTTTTAACATTGATAAATAGCATATTTCTGAACCACTGTTCTAAAATTACCTTAAATTACCCATATCCTTTGATAAAGTAAAAAAACCACTAGTGCTCTATAGATAATACTCAAATTTGTAAAATGCGACTTTTAGTCAAGTGATTATGTCTCGTGACACTAGAAATTTAAACAGCTTTCTAAATTTTGTCCCAATATATTTGACTGTTGTTCAGGTGTGAGCGGTGTGCACGCGTGCATCGACCCGTCGGACCAATACTTGCATCAGTTCTACACGAAGCTAGGCTTCGTGGAATTATCGCGAGAGGGCGGCGCCGTGTTCCTGGCGCGCGCCTTCTAGCGCTCGCACCGCAGGCCGCGGCGCACGCGCTCACGACGACCACGCTGACGGCAGTCAACACCGACTGCAGTTAACACCGACTGCAGTTAATACCGACTGCAGTTAACACCGACTGCAGTTAATACCGACTGCAGTTAACACCGACTGCAGTTAACACTGACTGCAGTTACCACCAACTGTAGGTAACTCCGACTACAGTTAGCACCGACTACAGTTAACACCAACTGCAGTTAACACTGACTGCAGTTAACACCAACTGCAGTTAACACCAACTGTGGCTAACTCCGACCGTAGATAACACCAACCGTAGCTAACTCCGTCTGCAATTAACACCAACTGTAGTTAACACCGACTGCAGTCAACGTTGACTGCAATCTGACGCAATTAGGTTTAGTTTGATACAAACTAAAGCTTTGTAAATGATCATCAGCGGCTTGAGTGACCGTAGTTTCTGATATATCCACTCTGACGTATTAAGTATCTTTTCTGACATCCCACTCACTCTGACCTTAATTTTTTTTTCGATACATTTTTATGTCATCTTATTATACTGTCAAGTTTATTTGATATGACATGTCAGTATATTTTTACCCTTATCTACTGCTTTACTACTTTTTGACACAATATCAAACACTGAAACCTTTCATTTACCTTAATACATTCTATTTATGCATTTTCGCCCGTATATGTCTAAGACCGTTAGCATAAGTAAAAAATTCAAATCCGCCCACACCACACTGATATATCAAATAAAACACTTCGTGCATTTCCACTGTATAGAAACATTGACATTCTACACATTCTGTTTGATAAAATAAAGACAATATGTTTTTATACAAGTTTTACGACAGTGCAAACACGCGGTTACATAATACGTTGATTAACATGGTAACGACATATTCAATTAGTTATCGTATTGCTTTTAATTTTTTTTTATCTTAATACTAGGATTGTTTCGTTGTTGCTATATTTGATCCGTAAAAAATCATATATAAATATAATATACAATAAAAAGTGCTATTGTTTTTACATTTTATAATTTGTAATCATAAAATAGATTTTAGCATTTATACTTCTGTTTACCCTATTTATATTTTATTTACTAAACATACCTAAAAATATAAAAAAAATACAAGAAATTATAACAAATAATTATTTATCCAATCACATTATTTATTCCTTCTTTCTTATAAGATGTAATAATTTATTTCTACGATTGAAATATTCTTAAGTTAAACCAATAGATAAGTATTAATATTGAAAACATAACCTAAAAAGACATAAAAACGATTTTCGAGCTATGAATCAATGAACGTGCTCACACGAAAAATTATGACTCATTGTCACGTTTTTGAGCGGAGTGTGCGAGCGAGACCACGCAACAAGCGATAGAGAGGCACGATCAGCCTAAACATTCGGCTTTCATATACCCGAGTATCGTCGACGTTGGTCGTAAATCGGTTTTACAAACAATCCATTTTTGTCTTCCTTGAATGTTATGTAATGTTTTGTTTTTGTTTTTTAAATTAAATTTATTTTACTGTAATAGACTAAAATGCATGTTTATGTATAAAAAATCAATTATATGAAAGTAAAGGTGCCGGTTTGGTAGGTGATATCCCTTTTTATACGTTGGTAAACGGCTGTTTCCCGTTGGGCCGATCGGGTTATCGATAATAATACACATTGGGCTGTTTGATTCTACGGATTCGATCGATCCAACGGGAAACATCCTGTAATTATTGATAATCAAAAAATAATGGTGTTCCAAAATGTTGGTATTCCTCACGTGTAAATTCCAAACGGATGAAAAATGTGTGCTAAATGCCCATTGATTGTATGATAAAAGTCGCTAGATATAGGATATATATATTTTTAATTATTACTTATGAATAAGTATTACAATATTGAAATTAGTAAGCTCACTGGTTTTATCTCAATTGGGAAATTGGAGAGAGGGATCAATCAATGGTAAAAAGGTTAGTTTGACAGCTACATGTCAAGTGGCATTTGTCTCTTGTTTCTGATGGAGCTGCTGGCTTTAAATTAAAGAGTTTTTACTAAATCCATTGAAACTTGTGTATTTCTTGCTCTGGATTTCGACTGTAGTTACACTGTTGTTGACAAAACAGAGAAAAAATGTCCAAAAGTATGTAGTCAAACTAGTATCTCTAACCCGGTGAGAAGCTCTGCTCTCAGATGATTCTGTCAGAAATTATATAAAAACATTGTACCCACCGGGTCAGATTATTTGTCGGTCTATAGCTTTCGGTGACGCACCATTGTCTTGAACCCTCTTGGATAATCCCGTAATAGTTTTTTACTTATTACTCTTAGAAAAATATAATTTTTACTCATTATAGTGTATAGTATGAAGCTTCCGTCAATTGAGACCAATCTTCCAATAATATAAATAAACACCCTGTACCTACTGATTTCTGACATTATTGTATAAATTTTAGATATTTAATATGAATGCTACGTGAAAACAACTTCGAAAATCATTAATTAGGGTCTATTACCATACGAGTATATATAGTTTTTTTAAGTTAAATGCTGTTCTGTGGTAGTCTATGGTCACCAAAATATCCTACAAAGGAATTGACGTGGCAACTATTAGTTTTCGCACGGCATTTGTATCTATTATTTTCACTTTATGTAAATGGCAGTGGTTTTGTATGTAAATGTAAGTGTAATGGAGTTATTGCATGATATCGGACAAGTTCACCTACTTAAGGTGTAAAGACTGAGTAAGTGAGAGTTTTTTTAGAATGATGGTGTATTTTGATAGTCAAAGGAATGAGAAAAATGTAGAAAATGTGCTAGGTATGAGTTTTATTTTATCTGTGTATCCATAGGCAAAACATACCGAAACTGTCAATGTCAAGTTTTCAAACTCAAGCTATTTATATTCTGCATGGAGGTCTGTCATTAATTCTGAGGGCGCTACTATTTCAGCTTTTTACAATTTATGCATTAATCCTTGTAGATATAGGTAGGAAGGAACTTCTTATATATAAGAGTAGATATAGTAATATTTATGAATTGTTTTAAACGCAAATATTGTTTCATTTTTTAATCTCGACAGATCTCTTGTTACTGACTGTTTTTATTTACACTATAATGATAAATTAAAATACAAGCCCTTAAGTTAAGTATTATGTTATTCGACCTGTCAGATGACAGTTTTATACAAATAGGTAAATTAATATGAAAATTGCGTTCTCTTTTTCTTTTAACCTATTTTTATGTGCTTTGTATTTTAATAACCAATTTTGTAAATTTCCGTTTCATATCTAACTCCAGAATATGTATGTATATGAAATAAAAGATATACAATCAAAATGCGTGTTTTAGTACATTCAATTTTATGTTTTTTTTTATTCTAACAAAAAAGAATATCGTAATAAAGTAGGAACTAGTAAAATAAATGACGAAAACTATAAATGAAATTAATTAGGTACAAAAATGTTTGACGAAAAAAAGTTGTCGAAGAAACTCTTTTTGCTTTTTAATTTTTATTTTTAACAAAATTTTATAACAAGTAAACAAATTCATAAATTTACTAAAATTATTGATTTTTTTGGTCAAATTATTAAACTCAATAAATAAATTAAGTTTTTATTTTAAGTATAATCTATAAGTTTGGAAGCTTATCAGCCTCGACTGATTTTGAATTGTTCAATGACAGCTCCATTAATTTTTGTTTGATTTCCGTTATCTGAAAATTAAAAAAATGAATGAATGAAGTTGAGTATATGTTTACTTATATACTATTTTCTCATTTGCAATGATTAATTAGTAACAGCAAAACGACAAGATTTTTTGCTTTTATAAAAAACTAATCTGTTATTACGTCAAAGCAACGTCGGATCCAGGGAGGGGCTCATGACGCCCCTGAGCTGGTTGGTCAAGAGCTTGACAAAATATATTTACATATTTTGTCAAACTCTTGACTTGACCACGACTATGTGACCCCCCCCCTGGAGCCAAAGTTGGATCCGCCCTTGTCAAAGTAAGATTAAGGTTGTATATTTGCATTACCTTGTGGATCTCATTTAGGAGTATTTTCTGTTCCGTCCTCGGCGTCATTTCGCGTTTATTCAAGTCTATGGCTTCCAAAGTTTCAAATAACTTTTTAATTTTTATCGCTAGATGTACATCGCCGTTTTTCTTACGTGGTACGGTAGGCTTGGGTCGTCGCCATAATCTCTTTTTATACTTATCCGGAAGATCTTTTTCTATATCGTCTCTAGTTAAAAGAGTCATATATTCCGGATTAGTATCGTAAGGATAATCATTTGCTGTGCGTTTATAATATGCATTTCCCCGTGCCATAGACAATTGGTTCGTTCTGTAGGTTTTACGGAAGTTCTTCAACAGTTCCAAGTTCCTGGAAGTCATTCAAAATTGCCAATTAAGGATAAACAACAACTTATTAAATAAATTAGTACATGTAAGTGTTTATTTACTTTCTGCCCTGCAGGATCTTCTCTTTACTTGCCATCAAGTCTTTTTGTTTTTTCAGCGCCATTTCCCTTAAAAAGGTTTGCGTGATTTTGACATCCTGCTTTTCTTTGCTACGTGCGTACACCGGCTTGAGATATTTTGAACTTTGAGTATGGCATGGCGACACCTTTTTTCTACTGGTTGCTAACTTTGGACATTTCCCTTTACTTTTACTATAAAACTCTATTTCCGACTCGGTTACGTCCTTTTCACTTAACAGCACTGAAAGATATTGTCGGTTTTTCAAATTCTCTTCATAAACTGAATTGTAGCTCTTCAGGTCAGTTTCTGATAAAAGTTTCGTATTGAGACTTGAATTCTCATCGCTAACAGACGCTAAACGCAATTGCGAATCTTGTTCATCGCTGAATTTCTTGCGTAAGAATTGAATGGTTTTTCCAGTGCCTGCATTTATAATCTCTTTCGGTGGATATGTCAGAGGATTGCCACTTATTTGAAGTACTTTCAAATTCATTACAGTCCCTAATTCATTTGGCAATGTCGTTAAATTATTGTTCTGCAACAATAAATGACTTAGATTTTGATGATTTTTAATAGATTTTGGAATATCACTTAGCTCGTTATCTCTAATATCGAACCAAGTAAGATTTGGCAGAGTTTCAAAGAAGTCATCGGGTAGATCTTGAATTTTGTTATTTTGTAGATATAGTACCTGAAAATATACCAAGAAATTAATCAATTATTTTAAAATCTACAAATTATTACATCCTGGATATGATATTCACGCATAGCGTTTTGTTTCCAATTTCTGGTACAGTTGCTAAGCCTTGGCTTGAGAGATCCAACGTAGTTTCGTCATTGCCTTGTTCTTCGTACAAATTAAAGGATAATGATGAATTTGAATGATCACCCATGTTTAATTTTAATGTATTAGTAAAGTACAGTTTTCTGTATTGAGTGTTTTTGTCAAAAAGTTTTGTCGATAAATAAGCGTTGTGACCATTGCTGTCTTATTGTCATTCTTTTTTTATTTTTTTGACAATGCTAATTTTATTTACATTCAAATTTGTTACATTCAGAAAAAAATTGTATGAGGACAATATGTTATATAAAGAAAAGTTTAAAAGGATAGAAGTTATTTGAATAAAATTGGGGACAATAGAAGAAACTTAAGCTTTCTGTTAAAACCATAGACAAAATGTTTGGGTTATATTTTGAAATAGATCTTTTTAATTGACAAAACACGTGAGGAAGTACGTATTTCTGAGGTTTATTTCTTATTATTAATTTATTTAATCAGTAATTATTAATAGAAAATTATGACTCACGGCGCGCCAAAGAATATAATGCGACTGTATACCACATGTACGCATTGGCATAACCACATTGATAAAACGTCACAACTTCAGTTGCAAGATGGCGAACGTTCGGGATAGTGACACATCCTTGTGGCTTCACAATAAACTCGGAATATCGAATGATTCGTGGACAAGTGGCTCAATTTGTTCTCAATTAAACGCGGAAGTACTGAAAAATATTAAAGATTGTTTTCCAGATTTGCAAACACAAGTGAAGCTAAAATTATTGCTAAGTTTCTTTCATATCCCGCGCAGAAATGTTGAAGAGGTAACTTTTCTCTTATATTCTATGGTTTTGCATAACCGTTTTGTGTTTGATATCTCTTTCATCGACAATTTAATTGAACGGGATAGAGCGGGATAAATTATTATGTACTTTATTTGTTGTCATTAAAATTGCTTACAAAATAATGACAAAATTGTCGTGTTTTTAATCTATTATCATCTTAGCGCCCTTTATCATCTCTTTGGATGTAAATTAAATTTTTTTCCAATGTTTGTTCCTGAGTTTGTTATTGTTATGTACAGTTTGCATGTATATTGCGACTTTATAGTTTAAAAACATTCCAATGGAGAGCAATTTCTTAACTATTTTACATATTTCAATAATTGTTTTAATTGTATTTCTTTAAATAAAAAATATATTTAAAATAATAAAGCTATTGACCTTATAAAGATGACTGAGATGAATATTTTAAACTATGACAGAAAAGTAATTTTTCTAGAGCACTTGGAAAATATTACTTGGCAAGGCAATATGTATTTTGTAGCTCATGTTAAACACACCATAACCTTCCTAACAATTGGCAAGTGTTTCGGCTCATACCTCAAGTGTCTCCACAGAGTGATTTCAGTGGACAACTGTTAGGGGTTGGCAGAAAACGGCTAAAACATTTTAAAAATCTTATTGACCTTTTATAATAACTACTCACTGCACACTACTCACCAACGCTTGACATATAATTTTAATTTTGTTCTTTAATTTTTAAAAATATTTGTTTTGTCTCAGTAAATTAATAATGTTCTTTAATTTTATTTTTGTTTTATATGTATCATTATTGGTCTGTGGGGCGGGGGCCTGGTGATCCATCACACAGGGCGCCACCCTAGTTTGAACACCAGTCCCCTGCCCAAGGGGAAAATTAATAAAGTTATTTTATTTTTTTTAATTACAACAATCAAGGTGTTAAACTTTAACACTAATGATTTAAAAATGTGAAGTTTCATTTGATTTAAAAAAAAATGTACACCATACATTATATAAAATATTAGGAGATTTTTAAAAATATTTATTAATAGTTTTTGTAACTGTTATAAGCTAAATTGGTCTTGACAATATTCAAAATGTTTTTATTGTCAGGGGTATGTGTGTAGTCTGGCCCCCCAAACATAAGGGTATTGATGCATTAAAACACTTTTTCAATTGTTTAATTTAAAGTGTTATATTGGTGTGGTGTATGTTCCCAGTAGAGAACTTGAGCTTGTCATTATTATTAACAACCTTAATATTTCAATGTTCTAAATAAGTCCAGAGTTGGGATTGACATGTTCTAAGGAACCAAAGTCTCTATAAAAAAAGTCCAGAGTTGAAACCCTTCAGTTATAGACCTTCAGCTAAGATCGGTTGAAGGTTGACTCTGTGGTTTTTGTCGCTCAACATAAAATTAAGATGTACAGTAATTCATTAGATTTTCTAATTCTCGTAAATGTTTCATTTCCACTATATACTGCAAATTATTAGAATTTATTGTAATTTCAGTGGAGAAATGAATTGGAGGAGATCATTGAAGTTGCAGCGGTGGACTCTGATCTCTGGGTTGCGATGCTCGCTGAGGTCCTCAAGACATTCCCCGCGACCGGCACACTTAATACAGAGATAGCAGAGTTTGACGAGACCAGACCAATATTTAGTGATATGATAGGTGAACTTAGGAGGGAATTAGCCAAACATTCAGATCTAAATCTATTGCCATTGGAGTGCCTTTATTTAAATAAAAATGCCTTAGTGTCTGTGGTAAGTTTTTAAATGGTATTTAACTTTCTCGGTTAATCGATAGATCTGAAATTTTTTAATGCCTTTAGAATGAGAGAACAATTTTAATTGCAAAAGGTTACAAATCTATCAACTTTTACTAACAAATTTTTAATCAAGTTTATTAGTAATATTGTTATGAATCATTTTTTAATTTATAATTATGATTGCTAATAAATTTTAGATTTTGTACATAGTTATTTCATTCATGCAGATATCTTTGCTTAAAAAGTTGAATTAAACTTCTTTAAATAAGTAGATAATTATGTATTTAATCCTTAAAAGCCTGATTTTTAAGTCAAATTAAAAAATATGTAAGTGTACCCTTTCTGTATTTACTAATTGGGAAAAGATAGTAAAAAAAAAATCAAAGGTAACATGTAAACAGCCTAATATTAAAATCAAATTGATTGTAGGTGCCCAACACACTTTATAACCCCGGTCTAAAATTTAAAACTTCAAGCTTCAGTTATTTGTGTATAATATATTATAAATTCCAGGTGGGTCAACAACCGAATCCTGTTAAACATTTTACATTGAAACGAAAACCAAAATCAGTGGCTTTAAGAAGTGAGTTACTCGCTAAAGCCTCGGAGATCCAAGCTAATCAGAAGAAAGCACAAGCTCCCACTGTCCCTGTCAGATCTAGAGGGATGCCTAGGAAAATGACTGACACAAGTGAGTTTGCAGAATTGTTATAATAAAATATTAATATTAATACAATTAATATTAGGCTATCCGCAGCTTGTTTGCCCCTTTTCATATAAAAAAAAAAACTTTGACGGTTATAATGGTAATGTGATGAGTAACAAGAGTTATCTAGAAAGATAGCAAGTACCTTAGTATTTTAAAATTAGTTTTTACAGCTATTTCATATTTTCTCTGTTTTTTAGAGGAGTAGTGGGGGTGGGGCATTTGCCAGACATGTCAACTCATAGATCAAGTAGTATTTTTACGCTTTTATAAATATTTTGACAGTATCTGTGCTGTAGTTTTAGTGGACTTGTAATTTACCGGTCCGGGTTCGATCCCCGCCATGTTGATTGTGATTTTCGAAAAAACATGTAAGTTTAATTTTCAGTTTGTGAAGAAATTCAAAGTATATGTGTGAAATCAACTCTTAATGGGTTGGTATTAACTATGGGATAGTCACCCCTAACTCGGGGGTAGGTTAGAGTTCTTTATTGGGTTTGAGCTGAGGACTTCCCTTGTTTCCAGCACCTCTGAAAGGTCTACCGTCTCGATGGGCGGCCCGCACAGGGTCCAGAGTGCTAGCGCCCATATCCCGGCCGCCGCCGCGCGCCGGCATCAAACTGCTAGACATCAACGAGCAGCCAGCCACGCACGCTCAGATCAAGAAGAGAAGGAAACTCGGTGAGTGTCTTCTAGAAGTAACTAGATGAAGAGTGAATTAGTGCTAGTCATCATAGGTAATGTAGTATTTGTATTCATAAGTAAGTTATTGATTATTTTATATAAATTTCTAAATTTCCCTCTAGGGAATATTAAAAAAAAAAACAGTTTTTTACTCTCGGTATAGCCAACTTTAACATCTTTGCCCGAACTTTTGGCCGTTTTGGTGCCCTTTCGCCTCCTGGAATACCACAAGCACACAGAGCTCAGGCATGAAGTGGAAGTATTTCCGCGTTTCGTCTGATGACTGCGTGCCGGAGTTTTAATTTTAGTTCCTTTCCCTTCCCATCCCTTTCTTATAAGGAAAGCATGGGTATAGAAAGTGGATTCGACGATGAAGGAGACAATAAGAAAGGGGTAATACCCTCTTTATGTGCGTCTCCTGCGTCGATTAAGGGTAGGCAATGCATCTATCTTTGCGGATGTTAATGGGCAGTGGTCACTCCACTTTATATACAAAATATATATTCAGTTTTGTGCAATATGGCATTTAATTATAAAACACTTGTCATATACTTCTATACTATGTCATGTATTATATATGTGTACAGAAATAGAGGAAGGTGCGAAGAAGCAGCCGGCGGCCGCGCCGCCCTCGCCGCCGCCGGACTACGCCAAGGGACTCAACTACCAGATGCCCAAAGCTGACGACGTCGCCGGCAGCGAGCCGCTCGCCACAGGTACACAAACAACGACATTTACACATAGCGTCTTGAAAAATAACTCTACGCTTAAACTCCAAATTCTATCGAAATTTTGACATCTGATAGATTGTAAGCGATGAAAGTGTTTGAGTATTCGGCTGTATGCTTATTACATACGAAATTGCGCCCACAGTGTTTTCCGCGGGGAATTTAGAAAGACATTACAGCTAGATATGTAGTAACAAACATCCACAAATACATCCAACCAAACTTTCGCATTTATATTAGTAAGTTGTTTACGTACATGCAGTTATTCCGCACCCCTGGACAACCAATTATTTGGTTTTGCGAATCCTGATTTATATTGTTTTTGGTGGTAGTGTAAATAATATAAAAGTATTTATTTAAGCACGTAATTACATATTTGTATTTTTCAGCGAACACGGAAACTATAGTACAGTCAGAAACAGAAGTGACCAGCACGCTGCCCGACCCGCCCGCCTCTGAACCTAACACTATTCTCTTACAGGTATGTTTCATTATCTACTAAAAAAATAGTAATAAAAGTTATTGCGAAAATCTTTAACTTTAGTCGTACCTTAGTTAATAACCTAAAATGTAAGTTAAATTCACAAGCCATTTTTAACAATGTCACATACAACCAACTTAAAATTAACTAGTTTAGTAATTTGACATTGTATATTTGTAATACGCCAACTTAGCTTTAGTAAACAAAAAATGTCAAGTTATTACGTGATAAATTTGGGCTAAATAATAGGGCCATTATTATTAATAGCATTGATATTACTACACAATATTAATTCAAATTATTAATTTCCAGCAACCATCGGCAAAGTCAATAGTGCTAAATCAGCAGCCGAAGTTGCTGATAAGTCAAGCTGGAGGCAAGTCGGTGTTGCTCTCCACTCAGAACTTGCTCAACTCGTCTGCAGTCACCATACTGCAGGGCGGCGGAAAGACGGTCGTGCTGCAGAATATCAAACCGGTAATATATGTTGTACCAAGTCAATAAGCCACAGTGCACATTTACCTATTTAGTAAGCCACAGAACATATTCTCCAAGTCAGTAAGCCATAGTACATATTCTCCAAGTCAGTAAGCCATAGTACTAATTCTCCAAGTCGTAAGCCATAGTACATATTCTCCAAGTCAGTAAGCCATAGTACATATTCTCCAAATCAGTAAGCCATAGTACATATGCGCCAAAACTAGTGAGTCAGCGACACTGAATAATCACTAAACCAGTATCCACCAGTGACCACTGAATAATCCACGTTGTGAATTTACTAACCTACTTGTAACTCGGTAAGTCTTGATTTACATTTACCAAACCACTACTGTCTAAGTCTAAACCATATTGCACATATACCACTACTGGCTTGGTAGTAAGTCGGTAAGCCGTGTAGAACATTTATCAAATCAGTAGTATTTACCAGATTTTAGAACTATTTAATAAAATAAATTAATAATGATGTTTTAATATATTTGTATTTAACAGCTGACGTCTGCCGGCCACACCACAGCCAGAGTGGTGCAGCAGATTGCTCAGCCCATTCCTGTAAGTTTTGCACTTTTATATTTAACAAAATGTAGTAAGTATGGATAAAATGTCTTTAAATAATAGTTTTACATGTTTTGTAAGACCATAAATTAATTAATAAAAGATTCTGGTCCAAAACAATCATTAAAACAGATTTTTACGGTTTCGTTTTCATGTTATGTGATTTGTTAATCTAAAATTTCGTATTTAATATTACTAGCTTTTGCGCGCGACTCCGTCCGCGTGGAAATAAAAAACAAAAGTAAGTAGCTTATGTGTTCTTTCCAGACTATGTTCTACTTCTATGCCAATATCCAGATACGTTCAGCAGTTTAGGCTACACTCTAACAAACATCCATTTAAACTTTCGCATAGTATTAGTATGATGACTGTTATACAACCAGATACAAATGCCGGGTGCGGTACAATCAACGCAGTTGCCGGTGGGCGGCGTGCACTCCGCGCCCCCCGCGCCCACCGCGCCCGCCGCGCCCCCCGCACCCACCGCGCCCTCCGCTGTACAGTCACACAACCAAGAAGAACAGATGCAGCAGCCGGCGCCGCAGCAACAGACGCTCGTGCCGCGGAGAGGACTCTCACTTACGGTTTGTTTTGTTACCGGTCGAAATATATCTGTTTATCTACTCTATACTAATATAATAAAGCGAAAACACACTACTTAGTTATATAGGATGTCAATCACAGCATATTTTTGAATAATTCTTTTACTGAAAAGCCCTTCACTTACAACACGTTATAGACTATTAAACGCTATTAAACTTAGGGGGATAAATAAATTAAAAAAAAAACCGCCTTGCTGACAAGACAAGCCAATAACAACAATAAAACAAGGTTGCCATAGTTACTCATAAATACTCAGCCGATGTCAAGGGTCTTTGTTGTCATTTTTTCATTTGTAAATGAAAGTTTTATGAAATGTAGACAATAAAAAACAGTTTTTATGTGCGTTTCCTCCGTAGATTAAGGAAAAGCAACGCATCTGCAATGTGTGCCCATGTAAATGTCTATGGGCAGCGATCGGCGAATACAAGTGGTCACTCTTTACGTTTGACTGTTTCTTATTTGCTTAATATTTGTAAATATAATATTTGCAGCGAGAACAAATGCTGGAGGCGCAAGACATGTTCCGCAACGCGAACCGCGTCACGAGACCAGAGAAGGCGCTCATACTGGGCTTCATGGCCGGCTCCAGGGGTCTGTATACTATCACTACTAACTGTAGCCCGCGGCTATGTCCGCGCGGGATTAAAAAAACTAAGTATCCTATGTTCTTCCAGATTACATTCTGCAACTGTGACATATTTCACCAAGATCCATTAAGCTGTTTTTGAAATACTTTTCAAATATCCATCCAACTAAACTTTCGCATTTATAATATCCCATCTTAGTGGCGCAATAACGATAGTGTTCGCGAAAAGACTTCCTCTTTTTCCTTTTTCAATATTTTGTTATAAGTCTATTGTAATAAAAGGTTTTATAATAAGATACTTTGTAATATAAATATTTATATAGGCTTTATGAATAATCAGTTTTATAATTTATAATTCTCTCCGCAGATAACCCTTGTCCTAACCTCGGCAACATAGTGACTATAAAACTATCGGAGAACTACGAGAACGTGATACAGTCGGATGACACGTTCGTTACCATGGTAGCGGAGATGCACTTCCAGATGAACTACAACAACGGCCAGTGGACGAGACTCAAGAAGTACCGTCCCCTGGACGGCGCTGTGCCACAGAAAATACCACCCGGCTCTTCCATTATTGCACCCAATAACCAGTCGATAGTAACACTAACCAATCAGAATGGCAGTTAAAATTAACTGAAATATTGTTGGTTAATGCTTTATCTTATATTTATAAACACATGTCAAATGATACTATCGAATGTTACGTTTGACACATGTCAAAATGACAGTTGACAGTTACTGATTTACCATTTTATAGCCGAAAGAAAAATGCCCGGTAAGAGGCTTGGTTGAATGTGACTAAACTTTTTAAAGCCTACATGGGTATAAAAAATGACAAAAGTATAATTTAATGTAACTTATGATCATGGTTAATAACTTGTCCGTTAGTACCAATTTATATAATCTGTCGTGCGATTGGCAAACGTTTGACATGTGTCAATCTGACAGCTGTCAAGTGTTTAAAACGCCGAGTGTTGCTAGCGCTGTTTATTTATGACGAAGGTACGTTCAGATTTTATTTTAATTTTATCCGTCACGAAGTGAACATTATTTTCAATGGAGTATGAAGGTTCAATTAGTTTCAATTTAGGATTTTAGTTTTTTTTTTTAAGTTTAGTTTTAGTTAGTGAGAGATGAGTTTTACTGCCACACTTGAGTAGTCCCTTACTGTGGATTTCTGACTTAAATCTACAATAAGGGTGTCCCTTAGTGACTGCAATCTGTGTGACAGTCAGTGGTTGATCTCACTTTGGAGTGTGTTTAGTTAATTGTCTTCAGTATGTTTAGTGCCAAATTTTAACGCATTGTTATGATATTTTCAAGTACAGAACCGACAATACATAAAAAGAACGGAAAAAGGATAAATGACACATAACCCTAGGTTTTACCTAGTTAACCACCCTCCCAAAATGTAAAAAAAGGGGGCGCTAGTAGCGCTGAAACCGGTACTATAAATTACTCAAATTCGACTAATAAAAGCATATATATTGAAACGAAATTTCAACATTTAACAACGAAGATTTAAGAATTTACGCAGCGAAGTCTTCGAGATTCGTTTCAGAACACGGCCGACTGTTAATTTACTCCAAGAACATTAACTCTTCTTTGTCAAATGTAAGAATTGTGGAAATATTGTTGTGAAACATGTTACGGCAATGGAAACTATTGAATCCTCTGATTTTCAGATCGTAAAGGGTTTACCATTCAAAATGATATGTTGAATAATATTATAATGCGTATATACTTATGCCTGAAGCGCCTTCATATACATAAGTTATTATAGTTGTTAACAAATTGACTGGGCTCTAATTTGAGCTCTTATATATATTTTTTTTCGAGAATCTTTTACGAGTAAATGTCAGTCTCATAGTAATTTGTCTTGTAATTAGTGACAACACTGCCGAAACAAGTACAAAAAAAAATAGTCGAATTAAATGGAAATGAGAAATTATAACCTATTAGCGACATGACTTCGCACGGGTCCAATGCGAAAATGTGTTTATTATATCATACTAGCTGTCGCCCGCGACTTCGTCCACGCAATATTAATATAAAAAATGTAGCCTGTCTATGTCAGCTACCCTTCAGTGAATGTCCGGTCGAAAACGGGCTCAGCCGTTTCGGAGACTACCCGGAACAAACGCGGTTTGAGGACAGACTGACAAAAAAATTTAAAAGCGATTTTCGTTATAATCAACGCAAATACATCATCTTCCCGATATCTGGAATTTTTCTTTTGATATTACACTATGTAGCGAATTAAACAATTCTACCTTTATAAGGCTGTAATCTCAGCATTATTGAAACAGACACGTTTGTAAACCCTTATGTTATTTTATTGAAGTCTTATGTTATTTTTAAGAAGCTATGTGTTTCCGAACGCACTTTGACGACCATAGATAATAAATATATTGAGTGTTTTTTATAATAAATACCTATTTTTCGTTATATTATGTTATATGTACCTAAATACTTTCCAGGGCGCATTAAAAAAAACATAAATTTACGGGTTAAACACTCAGCTCAAAAGATATATTTAGACATTGTTTAGTTAAACACTTGTTTTAACAACTTTGGTTGTTTCGTCAAAAATGAATTAATCGCACTTTTCTCAGTATAACTACCTTATTATTTACTATCTGTTCCCGTGGCTTTTTCCAAATGACAATATAAAAACTATCTTTTATTTTTTATATTCTGTGAAACTTTCATTTGCAAATGTCAAAATTCAAATATATGAATGACAATGATGCCCTTACCATTGGCTGAGTTAAGTAACCATGGCAACATTGCTTCTTTTGTTTCTTTCTATTGGCTTGTAGTTTTTGTCCCTTTCTCGAGTGACAGTATTCCAATTTATTCACACCTTAGTTTAATTGCGTAAAAATATAGCCAATATAGCGTTGTCTTATGGCGTTTTGTTAAAAAAATAATTATGTGATTGCTGATATCCTATATAACAAAGTGTATTTGAGCTATTATGTTATTAATATAGATTGGTTAAAATTTCGCTTGCATACGCTTAATGTTTTAATAACTTGTCTTAAATTCGCCTAGAACTTTCCGAAATAAATCCATAGACAATAAATGACAATATCAGCCGACATTTGTATTTATAAATTCTCATTTCTATTGAATTCTGGATGATGGTTATAAATTGCTTTGGCAGTTGACTCAAGACAAAATGCATGCTTTACCCAGAAGTTTTGTAATATTTTTTAGAAACAGTTTGTAATAGTGCAGATAAAATGTGATGAAAAAAATGTATATTTAATTCGTATCACATTTAATTTTTTAGTGTCCGGTAAAGTCCCTGGAGGACTAAAGAACGGTTAAATACGTGATTGCTAGAGAAATAATATATAAAATACAGAAAAACATACTGGCAATTGCATTTATTTGATCATAAATCGGTCTAAAAAAATATATGACAATTACTAATTATTTTTCTAAAAAATTTGCTTTTTCCACTTTTTGCCGGACACTAAAGTTATCTCGTTTGGAAAATCCTGTTTTATTATTTTAGTTTAATGTTGTCTATATTCTAGTATTTTAGTAATACAAATTTTGTTGTACTATGTTTTTCTATAGATATTTAAAGTATTGTATATAGTAGATAGTACAAAAATATTAAACATAAAACGAAATGCTATTATATCTATGTGTTTTATTATTTTTTTATCAACCCAATAGTTATTCACATTCACCCCCTCCACGTGGCCAATAATAAAAGAAAGAGTACCATGAGACCAAATTCTATTCCGTTTAAAATCTATAATTTCAAACCTTCATTTTTTCCAATGTAACATTAAGAAGTACTGATACCAATATTGTTCTACCAGATCCTACTGGTTCGTTAAATTCGGTCGCGGACAGTAGTTTAAATATCGCGGCCCGGTTAAAGCGGGTCACCGGGCGCATTATTATTCTCCCGCACTAGTGGGTAGTTTTGAATCCCTCTACAGTACGGTCGGGCGCGGGGCCGGCGGAGGAGAACTTGAGAAAGTGTCATGTGCAAGCAGTCCAGCGGGTCGGTCGGTTACAGTATGCGAGTTCAAAGGAAGTGGTTGCTTGTCGACATCGCGAAGACAACGGGCATATCATTTTTATTGGCGAACGGGGTTGCTTCTAATTTCGGTTTCGCGTTTAGAACAATATCGGGGCACACGGGTGCACCTACAGGCAGCATCGCTGGCGCCTATAGACTTTACAAAACTAGACTTGACTCGATTGACACCGACAGAGACCAGGCACCTGCAGGAGGAGAGGAGGGCATCGACAGGTAAGTACCAATGTCCTTCATCCCCCTTGTTTACAATATTATGCCTGACTAAGGGTATGTTATGCCGCGGGACCTGAACCCGATTTGTAAGGCACAAATAAAACTAAAACAATAGCGGCTTCCTTTTATGACATTTTTTTCTAGTAAAAGGGGGTGAACAAGCAGCGAATCGCGTAATGATACTTGATCCGACGCACGTTTTGTATGTTTTATGTATTTCTTGATAGAACCAAAGAGAATAGTGCCTCAACGTGCTAGATTGTTTGACTATAGGTAATTTTCTCCATTAGACAAAAACGAATTCGTATCCAACAATTACATTTACTTTTGAGACCTTAATCGAGTCGAAGGATACTTCACAGTGCATATATCTACAAAATAAAGAGATGACTAGTAACAATTCGCATTTTCAGTGTCTAAGCACTGTAAGTAATGAAAATGTGAAGGTGGACAGTTTATCTGTATAAAAGGATACAATATTGTTTGGAAATGGCAGCTTATACTTCGTTCAAAATTGAACGCGCCGTTACCGTTTTATCTCTATTATTAGGGTCACCACCTCTGGCAACCGCAGCCGTCAGCGCCAAAATAGCGAAAGTAAATAGGGTTAACTACACCGTTTTCTAGCCTGTCCATTAATAGATATCAGTGTTTCTAACACGTGCATATGATAGATGGCGCTGTTTTCAAGACATAAATTAAAGTTAAGCAGTCATTTAAAATATGAAAATAATTTTTAATATAATTTAATTATCGATAATGTTTTATATCAAGCTAAAAGGTATTGTAACAATTATTGGATTAGATTATTACGGTAATTATCAAATTATCTACCAGTAAGTTGCATTATAGCGGAGCTTCTATAAGACTTCAGGTAGAGAACCTAGGATGTGCTAGCTTTCAAGCACTGCGTGGGCGGTAGTAACGAGCGCCCTCTGCATCAGCTTTAGCTTCAAACGGTCTCGCAATGCATTTTAAGGCGTCAGTTGCTGCTGTGGTGGCCGCCGTATCAGACGTTTTGTAGCGCTCCTGTGACTACTGTGAGTATTGATTTTTCTCTTAAAAATGTTAATAGCTGTGAATATATTATGAACATAATTTTTTTGCCTACATTAAGTATATTAAGCTAGGGAATAGATAATACTGTGCCAGGATAGTGAAAAAGAATATCCTTTTATTGCTAAATTTTAAAAACGTTATAATTTTTGTCTTAGGTTCTTTTCTCAAATCAATTCATCCATTCCATTATTTTCATATGAAAATGTTTTAAATATCAATTGCGCAACATTTGTTCGCTTTTCACCCTCACCCTCTAACTTGCGGGAAGAATTCACTTGTTGCGTCTTACAAAGATTTTTATCTCATTTACTGATTCAGTTTGACAGTCTTTAGATTTTCTTTGGCTGTTCTATTTCGTATGTTTAATCTATAATTTTACAGTGTTTCAATTACATTCAATTATTTCTTTTTTCTCAGGAAAATGTATAAATGAAATTCGAGCATCACATCTTTTCATCAAAGATTATTGATTCCAGTGGGTGTGATTTATGGGCGTCGCCAGAGGGAGGCAAGGGTGTGGGCGGCGCCCCCCTCTTCCTAAAATAGATATTAAACTTGTACAAATATGACAATATGTTAATATTATCTTGTTGTATTTTTAAATACCCCTAAAGCTAGGCTAAAGTCAACAGCTGGCGACGCTTTTTTTTAATTCATTATGTAAAATAAATTAACATTTAAACATTTTAATAGGTATTCGTCACTTCTTTGTTAGCGAAATATAAATTTACCTGTGTACTACTTTATATGTACAGTGTGTTTACATGGACCTTTGAATTTATTAAAATAAATGTCTTATAGCAAGATGCCGGTGCTGTCGGTACCGTTCCCCGCGGACATAATGAGCGCGGTGCCCACGCTGGGCGTGTTGCCTGTGCGCATCGCCATCGCCTACAGGGATGTGCCCGCTCCTGAGGAACCAATCAATGTCACTGTGAGTAATCCTTAATAAAACCAATGGATACATTTACATAACCCTGCCACAGGGTATCTTCATCTTCCCCACCCGATACCGAGAGTTCCAGCTTTATATTGACTTGTTAACAGGTCGAAGCGAGGCAACAGGTGGCTGAGATACTCCGCGATGCGAACTGCGTCACTCGCCCAGAGAGGGCCGCCATTGTTAAGTTCGTCGCCGGCAATAGGAGTAAGGAAAATTATACACAATTATACCACGCTATACCCCCCCCCCGGTCATATTGCGGACATTAAAATGGTTAAAGAGACGAACGCAATTAAAGGACACCTAAGCCAGAATTTTTATATTTTATATACCTTTACAATATTATTCTTGAATTAACTGATAACACTTAAGGATTACCAACTAGTCATTTAAAGTTACTATAACTGTCCCTTAGTGTATATTCATGTGAAATGTACAAGCGACATAAATTTGTCCATTTATAATGAACAATTTCGTCTACAGCCAACCCATGCCCTGGTCACGGCAACGTGGGTTCTATTAAGTTGTCATCGAACATCCGTAATTATAGACAGGATGATAACACCAACATCCGGCTGATTGAAGAGGAGCACTTCGAGATGAACTTCCAAACCGGCTACTGGCGACGCATCAAGAGGCACCGCCGCGCGGAGTAGACTCCGAAAGTACCAACGTCATGTCCCTTGTAACCTAACCTTATCCCAATACCCCTGACAATGGCGTTAATAAATATCTAGTCACCCTATAAATGTATTTCATTTAATAATAACCAATAAAAAATAAAAAATAGAGAAAAGTTAAATTTTCATCTATGACAAGTAGGGTACAGTAAAAAAAACAATTTAGAATGTAGCCTGCTTTAGGTATCAATATAAACTATAACAATCTCTTAAAAAATGTTTCAAATACGTACATTATTAATCTCTACTTATTTTAAATTGCACTTATTCAGTCGATTGTGCCCCGTATCTGTGGTCTACAGTACTCAAACGTAAACAAAATCGACAAAGGGCGCTGCACAAATCTTAAAGTACCTATAAATCTCATGTCGATGCGAATACTTTCTCGTAAATTTTCGTACAAGATGCCTTTTAAAAACATCGTCATCTGCCTCTAAACATAATTGGAGGACTTGCTAATTTGTAGATAAGTTTAAAATAGCTAAGATCAAGTTTTCATTAAAGCCTACGAATAACAGTGCATTTAGGGTGAAAAAGAAAAACATTTTGAAATGAGTAATACCTTTATTCATAAATAACGTTATCTAAAGAAATATACCAACAAACATTATATTGAAATTCAAATCAATTACATAATATTTTATCAGAAGATTCGAGATGCAGAAACTAGATCAGGGGGATGAAACCGGGAAGGGAGGGAGGCCCTTAGCTCTTGCAATAATCAATAACGAAAGTCTAGGTACGCAGGTACATTTATCGGACTCTATTTATAGAATGTAACGCCCCTTTATATCACAAAGGCCTTTGTTATCTACGAACCGAAAGCTAAAAAAAATATCCTCCAAATCTTATAAATCCTAACAATACAATAATTCTGGTATTTGCAAAGGCGGTGTTATATTGTTAGAGGTCACATTGTCACATGTAAACTGCCACATTATTATAAATGTGTTATAATTAACTAAAATATTATTGGGAGTGATTAAAATTAATTGAAAGAGTGTTTAATTTAATTTCAAGATATAAAACTAGTCATTTAATTGATTTAGAGAGAAGTCCATAAATTAAATATAGATGGCGTTCAAACACTATTGACTGTGGTAAGTTTGATTGATGCGGCGAGATGTCGCTAAACTTAGTTATTTAGTCCGTTCCCTTATTAAAATGTGCGCTAAATAAAATAACAGGAAAATGCTCTATTGCTCTATATCCAAAGAACAAAAAGTAATTTATTGAAGAAAGAAAATATGTTAAACTTACCCGGCATTAACTAACCACCGATTTATAAGTTTCAAATAATATTGGAAAAAAAATAACTAAAATAGTATCAAATAATGGTAACATTGAACATTCGATTAAAATTTTGAATTAGCGGTAAATGTCAATCAAATAAAATTAAATCAAAGTATAACATTTTCATAAAATCAAAATGGCAAACGAAGCTGAGGAAACCGTACGTAAATTATCAACGCATAAGGGTGTTGCCGGCGTTATAGTGGTCAATGGTGAGGGTATACCCATCAAAACAACTTTGGACAACCACGTATCCGTGCAATACGCGGGCCTGTTGTCCGCGCTGGTGGACAAAGCGAAAGCTGTTGTCAGAGATCTTGACCCAACAAATGATTTAACGTTTCTCCGAATTAGAAGTAAAAAAAGCGAAGTATTGGTGGCTCCTGACAAAGAATTTATATTAATAGTCGTTCAGAACCCAGTTGATTGATATAAGATTCAAACTTTTTGGTTGCTTGTGATTAGCTGCGAGCATTTGTACAGGAACTACGTGGCTGGTTCCCGCAATATGTCTAAAAATGAATCAAATTGTGCGTGCGAGCTCCGAGCCGCCATAAAGTTTGGATAGAAGTGTATTCTTATTATGAGTGTATTTATTATTGATAGATTTGATCATATTAATTATTAGTATAAATGTTTAATATATTAGTATGTTAATATTAATTTGACTATAATCATGATGAAATTGTGTTACTCACATTTTACTTTTATTTAATGTATTTTTTATCAAAATCTTAATTTGAGTTTTATTTACTTATTTATACACAGTCAAATGCACATGAAAATGTCCATACAAATGTTTTTTAGTAATGTTGCCGTACTCAGAATCTCTAAATTGGTAAGCAGTTCTTCAGCACATATAATAGATATCTCTTACTAAATCTATATCTGATGGGCTTAACTTGAGCGACTTGTTTTTTCTATAAACTATAAGTTACATGCAATAATGTACTCATATGACTGGATAAGTTACAGGAAAGTAAAACTTGGCAATATGGGGGGGGGGATGGAAAGCAAACTGGAAGAGAATGCGGAATTAACTGCACGTTATACAGGCTGTTTATTAATATAACAGTAGTGTAATAATTATTACATTATTATTTTGGTCAAATTTTTATTGAATTAGTTGGTATAGGTATAATATCTTGATATAATTTCTATATAAAAAACATATTTAATGTGTTGATAATAGCATGGTTATGAATAAAACTTAACAAGTACAGTATATTAAAGTAAATAAAAAACTTATATTCACGGGGGAAATTCCTTAACCTCTTTTTGCGTAAAACGAAAGTGAACACACCTATTTGTGAGAGTTGGCGGGAACACGAGCGATGCATCTAGGCACGCGATCTAACATTACAGTGACCAGTGCTGGCCGTAACGCAAGTCCTTTGCCATTTAAATTAAAAATAAAACAAATGTGAATAGATACCAATAAGGTTTCAATCATATTTCAAAATGAGAACCAAACCTGTACTAACCTTTTCGAAGCTGGACGAGGAGACTGGAGAAATGCTGGATAGAATGTTCGAGAAGAAAGATTGTATGGTAGAGATTAATCCGGGACGGGTGATATTACCCGCTGACTATATGACCATAGGTCAAGATATACTAGACATGGAAGTGCTGGAGGAAGATGTTTGGATGTGTTCTTATCCAAGAACAGGTAGGTACAAAACAAATATGTTTAAGAAATTTAGTTTTCTGTTCTTCGTTTTACATAAAATATTCTTAATTGAAATAAGTTGGGGATTAATCTGAAGGATCGAATATTGCAAACATATTGATATTTATGTAATTTAAGGATCAACATGGGCGCAGGAGATGGTCTGGCTCATCGGCCACGATTTGGACTACGAAGGAGCCAAGTCACTGCAACAAGTAAGTAGAACATTTCATAGTA
>LD688956.1:2876206-2896003 GCA_003118335.3 Papilio memnon
GTAATCCAAAAGACATGGTAGTGTCGTATTACCACTACTGCACGTTGGTGCACGGCCTCAAAGGCACCTTTGAGGAGTTCTGCGACATCTTCATGAAAGACCGCGCGCCATTTGGGCCCGTATGGAATCATATACTAGGTAAGTGATCCACTTTCATATTTATTGAGACAGAACGTTACAAATACAAATGTACGCGTTAATTATTTTAACGTGTGGCCAATCGCTACTAATTAATAAATAATAATTTCAATAAAAAAGCTCTCGTGAAAATAATTTTATAAAAAAAATATGGCAGTTTCCAATAACAGTTTAAAGTATTTTATGTTTTATTTTAGGGATACATATTCAAATTGTCTATTCCTAACTAGCGCAACAAATATTATATTATATGACAGGAAAACTATTCACAGGTTTTTGGAACAGACGTCACGATCCGAACCTCCTCTTCATCAAATTCGAGGAAATGAAGAGAGACCTACCTACAGTGGTGAAGAAGACCGCTGCCTTCCTCGGGAAGACCATGTCTGATGAGAACGTCTTCAAACTCTGCGACCATCTGTCATTCCAAAACATGAAAACTAACAGAGCTGTGAATCTTGAGGCTATTTTAGAGAAATCATTCGGCACAAGTTATCTGGAACAAACTGATTTAAGGTTTATAAGAAAAGGGGAGATCGGTGATTGGAAGAATTACATGTCTGACGATTTGTCTCGAAGATTCGATGATTGGGCTGAAAGACATCTCAAAGGGACGGAATTAAGCTTCGAATAATTTGGTATAGTGAGATAAAAAAAAAGTTTGGTTAATTATGTCTATTTTTTGCATCATCTTTGTTTTGAATAAATTATTTTTTTTTCTGTAATGGCTGTTTTATTGATAACTTTTAAGAAATCTTAACAGTTTCTACGACACCGTATATTTTATTAGTCAAATAATTTCGTAAATTACTAGAAGTTACTACGTTTTATCAGGTATTATGGGATTTAACTACGAGTAGTGTTGTGAGAAATGAGCTCTGAGTCGAAGCTACTGAGCCTTAAAAGCCCGAGCCGTGAAAGCTCGCAAGCCTTTAAAGCCTTGCCTTTAAAACAGAGCTCGAGTCGCGACTTGAGCCTCGGAACTAGAGCTCGAGTCGAGGCTCGAGCCTCGTAATAAGGCTCGAGTCACGACTCGAGTTTTTATAGGAGACTCGAGCCTTGAGTGAGTCGAAGACTCGGGAGACTCGAGCTTTTTAACAACTCTAGATTTAACTGCCCAAACTATCTGTAAAACTTTTTATAATAACTTTTATTTGAAATACAAAGAAAACTGTAATAAAGAAAACTAGCTTCAATCCGCGACTTCGCCTCGCGGAATTAAGAAAAAAAGTAGACTATGCGCTATTTTAGACAGGAATCTGTACCAAATGTCATCAATATTAACGTTAGGTTTTTTTTTTAATTATGTGAAAATAAAATCATATCCTTTTCCAATGTCAATTTATTTCCACAATAGTGAGAAACAGCACTTACTGTGAAATGTAATTCATCTAGAAAAGCATTCTCTGTGATTATAATAACTTATTAATAACTTAAGATGCTGATCACAAATTAATAGTATAGATAATCTTATTTATTAAGTTGTACACAAATACTGTTTATAACATATTTATTCTGAATTAGATCTATTCACAATTTGAAATATTTAAACGAGCATGAAGTTTAAATAAGTATTTTATAGAGTGTAAATTCTATTTAATAAACTTATTCATTTTAAAAACTACACAAAAAATGTAATTGAAAACACATGTAGTTTAGAATGTGAATAGCTTTTACACAAAGTTTAAATATTCATTATTTCCAAAAAATAACTATTTTTAAAATTATGCATAAAAAATCTTTGTAAACAATAACATCATAACATTAATCTTAAACCGACTAGATTGTAATCTCATTTATAACTTTCAACTGTCGTGGTTTTTACAAATATAATGTTGCGGCGACATTGTCGCCCGTGAACATGGCGCATGCAAGTGCCGAAATATCGGGAGCTAAAACCACCCAATCGTGGTAAGAAACCCGTATCTTACGAATATTATATTTGTAATCTCATTTGACTCACATTTATGTTAATTGAGAAAATCCTTATGTTTTAGTTATTTAAATGATAGGGATTTCCATTGTCGAAACATTGATAAATACTTTCGTATCTCTTATTCTCTCGAAAAATAACAACAGATTTTTTATTTTTTTATAGATATTTTTAATTGAATTCGCTAACTTTGACGCCCCTATCTGAGCCATAACGCTGCGTTTACATTAGATCAATCTTTAATTAAACTATACTCATTTCTTTGCCTGATATGTTTAAAACATTGTCAGCTTGATTCAAATAGTATTCCTAAAAAAAATTTCTCTGTAATTATTTTTACACCTAAAATTCTAAATAACTAGAAAATGATAAAATCTAAATATAGCGGTATTTTTAAAATAACCATGTTCAACAAATAAATATATTAAAATAAGTACATCACTGAGTAATGCTTAATATCTAATACACATAACTTATAAAAATGTACCTAAAATAACATAAATTTAAAATGATTATAATTTTCGGTAAGTCCAACAAACTTATCTGGCCCGAGAGCGGCGCTGTTGCGATTAGTTATGTAAAATATACAAAGTGTAACGCTGAGATTAGATTAATAGTCATTAAAGGTGTCCTTTAGGGTAGATCTAGTATAAAAATTCCACACTAACGGCAGCTTAAGTAAACAATAAACCATGGGCATTGTCAGGCGATGATCTTAGGTTAGGTCTAGGTGGTGCAAGTCGATACGGTCTTATTCGAAGTGGTTTTTTTTTATTCTCTGGGAGGGGGGATGCAACTGCCCTCCCTACATCCTGGCGACGCCCATAGATTAAACGACTCTAGTGTTGCCAGTTAACCCACTAAACATCACTTAATAAGATGGCTATTATAGTTTCACTATTGTCCATCGAGCCAGATAATTTTATCGCACAATGCAACTCAATGAATCCCACTGTTAAACAGTGTTACAAATCATTCGACTATTTTGCAATAATTTAATTTTTTATTGAAATATAACGTTTATTGTCAACGAGTAAAACTCATTTTTAATTGTGACTTAATCTTCTCCATTACAGTATTCTTTGGAATTTCTTTTTGGCATGTCGTGAACTTATCTGAGATCTGAAATAAATAATAACTTAAATACAAAAAAAAAGAAAAAAAAATGACTAGTGGATAAAATGCCTTAAAAGGATAAGATTAACATTGTAGTGTAAAAGTATATGCCTAGTTAAGCCTAAAGCTATTTTAAGTTATACAAAATACAAGAGCTACTACAGTAATTCGATTTTTTTAAATAAAATGTACCATGACAGAACATTACAGGCCGTGGAAGTGGCGGTCACGGGCAGAATATGAATTTGGTCGATATAAAATTGGACTAGTATTATAAAATTGTAAGCAAATTATGAACTGACCGTGGCATTGATAAATTTGTCATACATACACATACTTGATTTTGCTTCATTATAACTTAACGCAAAATATTACCTTACAAGTTGTTCATGAGACATCGAAAATGTATAAATTGTCATGTAATAATACGTAAAATAGCCAATTATTTGTTTTGTTCATATTCTAACTCATTATCTAGTCTGATCTTAAACTGGCCAAGTATTTAATTGAAAGGTGACATGTATAACAAATTTTAACCATCTTACAAGACCTAAAATCTAATTTAGACCTAAATGATATGGAAAGCAAATATGCATTGCTTTATCTCAATGTAAATGAATTATTCTTTAACATTTTGTCTACTTAAAAACTATAATATCAACTTTTCTTAAAACCATTAAAATGAGAATAACCTAAAATATAAATATTTGTTATATTACGATTGTACTCAAGAGAACATTTATTTTAAAATATCTCTATTTAATCAAGCAATTATACATTAAAGATAACAATATCACTAAAGTTTAAGATTCTTTCGTTGTATTAAAATTCAGACCAAAAACAGTAACTCTATAAAACTTGGATACATGAAACGGGGCTTACATTTCAAATATAAACTATTGAAAGATATAAACAAGTCGAATTCAAATCATAAAATTAATATGTTTAATTATAAGGGTTTAACGCAGTTAAATCTGAAAATGTACTAATTGTATTCAATTATGAAAGAACCCTAATAATATAAAGTAATGGAATTTTATCATAGGAGTATTTCAGAAATCATGATTTGACTTACGTGAACCTGATTTGATAAAAAGTGAGAATTTGAAATATCGATTCAATTGAATGAATTGATTTTAATCGACATCGATGCATCGCAATGATGACCTTTCAATTTTATCTTAAAAAGCATATTTTCCTCACATGCCAGTCATATAAGACATTAAAACCTTCGTGGATTAAAATAAAAGGTTTGACACGAACTCACATTGGTAAAAAAAATCTTATATGCCAGTAGCATGGAATATTAAAACCTTCATGGATAGAATGACATTAAACCTTCATAGATTAAACGAGATGACAACTAGAGTTAGTGGCTTTGTGTCTCACGTGTGGGTTGCCGAAGGCGCCGCAGCACTGGTGGTGGTTCACGTTCTTGGTGTGATGATGTCCGTGGGGCAGCACGCTAGATGGCGCTGATTGGTTCTTGTCCTTGATCGACTCCTGCTTCACTTTAGTGCACAGTTTGTGATGTCCGGGCGCTATCCGCGCTTTAAAACGCCCCACTTTGCCTTGCTTCGGCAGATTGGTTTCCACGTTCTCGGATATCGTGCACACGTGTGCTGAGTCAGTGTGCGCGTCTAGATATTCTGTGTCGGTTTCTGAAAGGATAATAAAAAAGTAAAAAAATGGATCATAAGTTAGAAATTAACAAAATTTCAAAGTAACATAGGAAGCTATATGGTATAGCCTATACCTAACCATTTTCTGTCTATCAATTCTACATATAGGAAATGGTGCGAAGGGAAAATGGATTTGGCGGGGGAGGGGACGCATAGGGATGCAAATGTCTTCTTTCTGAGCGTCCGCTCCACCGTCGTTAATGGTAAGCAATCTGCAATTGCGGATGTTTACGGAAAGCGGTTTTACCGGGACTTTAATCTAACTAATATTATAAATGCGAAATTTGGATGGATGGATGTTTGTTAGAGTTTGTAGCTTAAACAGCAGAGCGGATCTCGATGCATAGATGTAGTGTATAGTCTGGATGAACATATAGGTTACTTTTAATCTCGGAAAGAGTTCCCGGGGGATACCTTAATTTTTTTTTATTTAATCGATAACTCTGCAACGGCTCAACATATCTTAATGAAATTGGCCTAGATATAAAACAAAGTCTAGACTAGTCTAGTGACAATAGGCTACTTGCTTTTTTTTTATTACAAGCGGACAGAGTCGCGTGGTAATGGAAGTATCAAATTAGATGTGACAGTAATTACCAATTTCATCATCCCTGTGTGGGTTGTGCGGGGTGTGAGCGGAGTCAGGTCGCAGCGCGGGGCAGGACTCCGCGGCTGCTTGCTCCGGTGTTGTGTTGTTTGAAAACTATTAAAAAAACAATATAAATACAATGTCATATGCGAGAAAGAAAAAAAACACAAAGTAAATGATTGCCAACATAATTGGAAGTTTTGTGTTTTGTCCCAATTTGGCTTTTACGTCCGACCATTTATGGCAGTGGAAAAGACTAGTGGACTTTTGAATCTTGGTTTTCGAAATCCAATCTGTACTAATATTATAAAAAAAGAAAAATTTGTATTTTTGTATGTATTAAAATAACTCAAAAACTACTGGGCCGATTTCAAAAATTATTTCACCACTAAAAAGCTACGTTATCAGTGAATAACATAGGCTATGTTTTGTACTATTTATTAATTCCACGTGGAGGAAGTCGCGGGAAATAGCTAGTAAACATTTAATAAAATGGTACATTTATAAGTTGTACTTACCCTGGGCTCAAAAAGGCAGTTGTCTTGTTCCCTGTCTTTAGTTGTGGGCGCGGTCGCTCTGCAAGCTGACGTCGAACTGTAACTAGAGATTTACCACTTCTATACAAAATACACTACACAAGTCATTTAATGACAAGAAAAAAAACACATTCCGATACAACACGTACACCATAACATGACAAGATGAATTCGACTGTTCCCTATACATTCTGTTGCTATTATCGTGAAATTCGAGTTTCTTATTGTAGATTTAGACGAACACAGTTATTAGTTACGAATACAGTTTTATTACTGTTGTTATTTACTTCAAGAGTGTGTGTAAATAGTGTATAAAAAGTTACCAGAAGGAGGAGTTCAAGCTGTCCAAAGTAGCGGGGTGATCCAGTGACTCCGCGTCCGTCCATATGCCGCCCACACTCGCTGATGTTGATCTTGACTCTGGAATAATTGTATTAAAAGTTAAAACTAACATTCGTCTACAACTAGATGGCGTTGTTATCAATATGAAAAGTTCACACTTACAGAGAATTAATAAAAGATTTTTACCTTTGACTGTCTGATTGTATTGTCGATTCTGGTATTGCTCCAAGAATTCCCCTCGCTCCCTTTCGACTCTATTCGGTGAGTTGGCTATACTGCGTCTCGCGACGTCCTGGAATGTGACAGGGGAATACATCCGTCTCTCTTCTACTGGTGACGTCACAGTCGGAGCCTGGTTTCTCGGTGTCGCAGGCAGTAAGGGATTTCCAGCGCTATTGACTAGGGAATTAGGGGGAGAGTTGATTGCGTTTGGTAGATGATAGTCTTTATTTAAGTTCAAGGTATTCACGACGTTCGTGGTTAGAGAATTAGGTGCAGAATTGATTGCATTGTAGTCTTTGTTGTTGAGTTGCTGCGCGGAGTATTCTGCGATGCTGTCTCTGACGTCAGCGGCTCGTTCCCACTCAAGTTCTGTGACGGGTTGTAATTGTGATATCATTTTTGTTAGACTCGGGCGAGATTCTCTTCCATCCAGCCAATATGTCTTCATCGCTCCTAAAAGAGATAGTTTTATTTATATCAAATTGCTCTAACTAATCATACTTGTAATACTAACAAGATAGACTGTTTGGAAAATATCAGAAAGACCAAATTAAACTCACCTTTTCCTTTAACTTGTATTTCTCCTCTCTCAACGACTTTATAGGAGGGAGACAGTAACTCCTGCGTGGTCTGAGAGATGTGTATTCTCATAGCTTCGGATGTTGACTCCATACGGGAGGCGGTGTTCACGGAGTCCCCGAATAAACAGTAGCGTGGCATCTTCAGACCTACTATACCCGCTACCACCGCGCCTGAGTGTACCCCCACACGTATTGAGAGATGGGAACCTGACAAATATAGTGCGTTTCAAATATTAATGTGGTTATCTATAATCTAACAAAAACCACTAAAAAAGTACTTAAAGTAAGTCAAATACAGTTATATTAAAGTATTTTTCACTCTCAGTCACTTTTATATTAGGCTAATAGTAATGTTTTTCTTTTTATATTTTTTGTTTACGAAAATGTATTGCTTTTCACAAATGGGGAAAGGGATTGGCTCCTGCTGCAAAGGGGAACCTAGTGCAGGAGCCAAGGCTCTCATGAAATGTATATTTTCAAAGTGGAATAATAAAGCATTTATTTATTTATTTATTTATTTGATAAAATCAACTCAAAAAATAAATATTATTTAAAAAAAATATGAATTCAACTGATTAGGCATCATTTTATTTATTTGTAAGCTATGCATGTTTATATTTTATGGTTTATATCTCATTGTTTTAATTCGACCACAATACTTTTTTCGATTTCCGACGAAATATTATTTATCAAATTCATAGTTTCGTTTGGTATGTGTCATAGATATCTTGTGTTTATTGTACCTGTGCTCGGATCCTTGAGGTCAGTGATAGCGTCGACCATATCAAGTGCCATGTCGCACACCTTCTCTGCGTGATTGTCCTCCTTCTCCGGAGCACCGGACACCACCATGTACGCATCTCCTATTGTCTCCACCTAAATATTATTAAATCACATAAATAGAGAAAGTTGTACAAATGTAATAAACGGTTCTTCTGTAATACTAGGCTGTTGGTCGCGACTTCGTGCACGTAAAATATTTTACTCAGCGATAACGTAGCTTCCTAATGGTGAAAGAATTTTTATCGGCCCAGTATTTTTTGAGTTATTTCAAGACATACAAAATTACAAATCTTTACTCTTTATAATATTAGTATAGTTGACTTCATGATCAAACGTCGAAACACGTAGAAACGTGGAGAACCAGTGACAGAGAGAGAGAGAAAAGTGTTTCTGTATGGAGAATCATACAGAAACCAATAATTGGGACTTGTAATTAAATTAAATGGAAAACCTCGTTCTTTGATAGCGAAGAGTTCTATGATTTCTGAATTAGTAGTATGTTGTATCAATCATGTACTATCGGGGAATCTGCTGGTATTCCACCTTAAAAGTGACAATCGTTGAACGTTTTAGTACAATAAGATGCCAGTCGGAGATACACGACTAATTGCTTTTTTTATGACATCATTTTCTCAAATACTACTACTACTTTATTGATTACTTTTAAAAGAGGTGTAGTTTGTCTCATAACGAATAAGGCATTTTCTCTGCTAGTGGAACACCGCGTAGTGATCTCACTGTACCTATGATTGTGAAGGTGACTAGTCTACGTGTCTAGGGCTTTGTTGTATGTCTGTAAATTAGTACGTTACTCTATTAAATGAATGGACTACCTTTAATCAATATATTGAACACTAATTGTAGTAGGTTTGTGACACTCTTGGGAATATGCAATACGTAATTGAACATGCTAATTTCTATGCTATCTGATGTAAACTAGATCAGGGGTGTATAAACAATGGCTCGGTTTTATCAATGATTAATTCTATGAATTATTCTTTTTTGATTACATCCTCCTTAGACAAAGTGACTTTCGATTAGCGATGTAGCTAGTAGAATCGGTAAAATGTGACAAAATGTATGGGAATTAATATGTGACTTATCAAATGTTAATGTCAGTTTCCTACATTTTTGAATTCGATCTGCGTTAGCGAAAATCGAATGTTACATTGTCTAAGGGGGGCAAAATAGACACTAGCTAAGTAATGCAAAAAACGAAGTTACTATTTGAAAGACAAAAAAAAAACACTAAGTACTTAATTTCTTTCGTAAACAACAAATAACCAATGCTGAATTTCGTTGAAGTTTGTCGAAGTTTCAAAGATTTGATAACAAAGTTTAAAGTAGCCAAGTTAATGTTTCAGAGACTGACCTTTGAAATGTCAACTTCAATTTCTAATCTGATTCAACAAAGTAACTATTCGCTTTGTAAAGTAATTCGCTGGTTTACAGTAATTTTGTGAATTTATAAGCCGAGGATTCTCTAGCTTTTTTCTCATAAAACCCTTTCTAAATTTTACTATTTTTGGTGATCAGGACCCTGACGTTGATAGGCATCGGCAGTTATCATTAACTGGATCTTGGACTTAGCCTAGATGCCTAGATCATTCTAGGCATCTAGGCTAAGTCTAGGGCAGCTGCACCCCCTAACCCACCCCCTGCTACCCCACATTGCTGCTAATGTTATTCAATTTGTGAACCTATAACTTTACTTTCCGACATCGATCAAAACCTCCCTATCCTCCATGGATCTCAAAGGAACCTGGAGTAGTTTAAGAGGCACATTTATAGACTAAGAAAAGTTACTATGAAAAGTTTCGTAAATGAAAGCCTGAAAACAATAAATAGCAAAGCTAACCTTATAAACCCTGTTCCTTTCGGTGAGGGTATCGAAGATGGAGTACATAGCGTTTAGCATGGACACGACCTCCATCGGTGTGATGCGGGAACAGATCTCCGTGAAGGTCACCACGTCGGAGAACAGGATGGACACGCTGTCGAACATCTGCAGGGGAAAGACGCATGTGATACACACTGAAGTGATGAAAAAAGAATGTGTGTATTATCATCATCAATTACTGCTAGGATTAAAAAATCCCCCAATCCTTTCTTTACTTTTTATCTTTTAATTTTGTCGATGACGTTTCGAAAACGTTTTCACGAATATTCTTGATAAGCCCTCTGTAACCTAAATGAATTGTCACTTTTTGTAAACTGAAGTGCCATTTAATTACTACTTTTTTGAATACTGAATTGACCCTTTGACTTCTGACGATTTTTTCTGACACAATTCTTAGATTTAACAGAAAACTAAGAATAAAATAGATCTGTATGAATAAAATTCAATGTATAAATTGTAACTTTCATAAAAGTTTAGACATCTAATTAATACAAGTCTAGACTTTTTATATTGTAATCAGAATAATTCAAATAAGTCTCAGATAAATAGACTATGTCCTTGCGATGAAAATAATTCAGAAACTTTTACAAAGTTAAACATCAAATCATTACTTAATACTTTTGTTTCAAAATTGATAGCAATTTTATGGTGCATAGAATATTAATATAATTTTGCAGAGCTAATTAAGAACGATCTCGGTACAAATCACTGAAACCTGAGCATCTACCACGAATATTTGAATGACAGTTGCGAGAACGTATTCGTTGTATGAGATTTGTACTTTGTACTTTGCAGGGACGCTGCATAATTCTAATACAAATTTTGTCGACGACTTTACAAAAACGGTCTCACGAATATTCGCCATAATTCCTCTGATAACAAGAAAATAAACAAAATAAAAAATGAAAATACATAAGATCAAACCTCGCATGTATCTATAGGATTTTCGCCATTCCTCAATCTATCAGCGACTTGTTTTGGTATCATTTGGTACAACAGCTCGTCGGTTCTCTTCATCTCTTCGTCCAGTTTCCTCATAGACTCTTCCAACTTCTTACTCTTCTGCTGCTCTTGGTCTAGCGCCAGTTTCAGCTCCACTGATTGTTGAGTACCGGCCAGCATTAGGTCTCTGGGAAAATGTGAAGTGAAGGTAGATTGAAAAATCGTTTATTCTAGATAAATTAAATGCTGCGAAATTAACGGTATACCAGTGTTCGGATTATGGAAGCCATTTTTTACCTGCTAAAGTCGTGCATGGATAAATCATTGATGTACAGGCCAGTGGAGACGAGCGCCGCAAGGTCGGGCATTACTGGCGTGCCCAGATACATCATCATGCGCCAGTTGTCCATGTATATCATCTGACCTGATACAAACAAAATCAAACTGTATTCAAGAGATTCGAAGTTCAAAATTTGTTTGGCAGATTGGAGTATGCGAAGTGGAATTTCAATCCAATGTCGAAATTAATAACGTTTCCATGGAAACCCACGGTTATTTGTTTTATTAAACAGGTATTGTGTTTGTCCAGTCTTACCTTCCTGATTTTTATTTTATTTGCGTAAATTAAATGCAATGAAATGTTAAAATCACCTAATATACAAATTATTTACCTTTTCAATATTTAGAGTGATAATAGAAAAAAAATCTAAAATTCTGAACTGTTTATTTTAACTAACTTCACACATCTACTTGAAAATTCTTCAAAATACGTATCAAAAAGTGTCAAAAACGATCTACATATTTGTGCTTTTTCAATTAAAAATCTAAAATTTTGTAAATCTTTTGATATAGAACTTCTAGAACTTTCTAGCGATTAGCAAGAACTTAAAATACGGTGCCATTTGATATGCAAATTGCGAAGCCGGTGCTCAAAATTATACTGTAAAATGGTAATGAAGTTTATTGTGCCTTTAGAAGGCTACCTTTGAGATGTAAGTTAATAACATCGGGTAATCGTCTTCCGTCGTAAGCGTAACGTGCTTTTGATGTGGGGCCTGAAAAGCACGCATGTCTTTAAACTTTGAGAGTTCTTGAAAAACAATCTTTACGATCTCATTCCATCCCATCCCATTCTGAAGAGAGTTAAAACCAGTACCGGTTCTAGTTCTACCTTCGACCTGATCGAGATTTCTAAGGTTAAGAACCAAATTAGCGTCAAGACCTCCCCTGAACGTGAAAGAATTCGACCACGTTACCATTTAACTATGGGTGTGATCGTGGTCAAGAGCTGATTTTAACAATCATAAAAAAAAGAATTGGGAATGAATTATTATTATCTATACTAATTACAACATTACACGATTTGCATATTTCTATGTTTGTAGTTTGTAATAAACTAATGGAACGATTTCAAAAATTCTTTCAACATTATAATGCTCATTTTTGGATAAAAAGGTTATATTTAATGGGGGGGGGGGCTATGAGTTTAATGATGGACATTTTCTAGACAACAGTCCACATTTTAGTACAGCATTATAGTATTAACTAACGAAGCGTAATTAAAGAGTAAAAAAACAAAATATATTTCTCCAGCATTAATTTGTCGGTTGCCCGAAGGTAAAACGCGTTCAATATCTTTTTATTCGTGTTAATCCAGAGAAAGTTCGTTGACCTTTCGTAAGGATGTTTACGAACAAAGTTATATGAGTGACTTTTTTTTCGGAAATAACGAAATAGTGTTTTGACCAGACTGTGGGCAATGCAAACTTAAGTCAGCACATACATGAAAATTCTCTACATGGGTGTCCAGTTATATTTAACTTTAAAATTGCTACTTTATTACGTAAACCATGATTTTTTTTGGAAGAAAATAAATATGATAAACAAAGCAAACATGGTAAGCGTCAATTTTAAACGATATAATCAGAGTAAATACAGAGTTCAAAAATAATTACAAATTCATCTTTAAAGTATTTCTTGTCAAACAACAACGTTGTCTGTTTCGATTAGATTAGATTAAAATTACTCATCCTAGAGAAACTAGAACGGGTTAGTAACTAGTGTGCACGGCAGTGTCTCCGCCGAGCGTGACCGTTCCTCAAAGCGATTTACGGCACTTTTATACCCTTATTCATTGCTATAAACTATAAAACAGTATAAAACGTACCTTTGAGTCTTAGATTCTTTTCTGTAGTACCATCAGACTCATCAGAGAGACGCAGTAATTCATTTCTTTTGTCTGGTGCCTTCTCATGCATCACGGCTTCCACAGTCACTAATTCGAATATATTGTTTGTGCGATTTAATATCTAGAAATAATACAAAAGACATTTATAAGGTGATGAGGAAAATATATCGTGGTTAATATTTAGGTATTATAATGTGATAGTCGAATTGAATTATGTTATAAGAAATTCAAAGTTATGTGTGAAGCCAATCAACCCGCAGTGGGTCAGCGTGGTTGTCTATGATCGTGACCCTATCCCCCTTAATTTCGGTAGTCTCCGTTTTGTCAAACAGAGGGAGAGGGATGAAAATACGTTTTTTGGACAGAACTGTTTCACAGTCGAAACCCCAACGAGTATATAGAGGAGGCATTAGTTGACATTTCACTTGAAACATTTTTCACATAACTATCTATTGATAGATCCTCAAAATTACATGTCAATATAACTCATTAATTCATAATCAACTTGCCCTTATCCTTACGGAGGGTGGGCACAGTATGTGCTGATCTTCCATACATCTCTATCAGCCGTCATATCTGAATCCACTCCTTTCTTAAGCATACCCTCTTTCACACAATTCATCCATACTTTATTCGGTCTTCCTCTACCTTTTTAGCCATCCACGTTCAATCTTAACACTTTCTGGTCGATGTCCCCACCGTCTCGTCGCATGACATGTCCATACCACGCTAACCTTTTGTTTCTCAATTTAACTCACTAATTCATTGTAATAAAATGTAAATATAAATAATTAATTGCCAATAGCAACTGATATAGTACCTTTCACAGAAAGTACCGGTGAAAACATTTTGTTCATTATGCCTCGTAATATTATTATTTAAATGTCTTTGGAAAATCTCCATTTGATATTGTATGATAAATAAAATTATAATTAAATAGTGCAAAATGTATTATATGTAGATATATATAGCAATTAAATATGAGAAATTATACAAAAAAGTTGACTCACGGTTTCAAACTTGAACGCTATCAAAGGACGCACAAGGTCAAACCAATTGGTTATTTTCTTCCCCACGAGGTCGGGCAGGATCACCATCAGAGAGTTACCGATACTTCGCACCACCATATCTGATCTGCAGTGTCACGTTTATCAGCATATTTTTACTTTTATTAAGAACGTTTTCAATTGATTCCTCACAATAGCTAATTGATTTCGATATAAGAGTAATCACAAAATTTAAAACCATTATAAATTGGTTTGAAAGCAGATTTATTGCTACAATAATACAAAACATTATTTATATTCGAGCGCCATCTTTTGACCAATTGTAAAAATAAGTTCAGTTTTCCCAATAGGACCGCCATCTAGCGAAGAGGATCTTAAACTTTGTAAAGTTTAACTACGAAGTTAAAATCCAAACTTTCAAAGATAAGAAAGTACTGGAAAATGTAAGATCGTTTTCTTAAATTTTCCAGTATTTTCTTATCTTTGAAAAAATTATTAATATTTTATAACATTGAAGAGATATAAATATATTGTAGCTATTTAAAAACTTACCCAAACACGATGCAAAATGGAAATATCTCGAATAGTACTGATGCGCTGATTGGGAGATGTTTCTCTTCCCGTGTCATGGCAAGTGAAGCCAATGTGAACGCTCTGTTGTCGAAAGTCAGCTGGAAGGTGACATGTACGGTGTCGAAGAGCAATTCTTCACGCACTAACTCTATTCGCATTTCCTTGTGATAAAAATGTCGGGCGACCTGCATATAACATTAATTTTAGTTCAGATCGTGCTAAAAATATTTATTGCTTTGATTTACTGTTTTAATAACCTATTTTGAAATGTCCAAGCATCGGGGGCGTAGCTCAGATGGTAGAGCGCTCGCTTAGCATGCGAGAGGTACCGGGATCGATACCCGGCGCCTCCAACGAACTTTTTGTTTATTTTTTATCATACACGCACTTTTATTGTAGCTAATGTACAAACATGATTTTTTGTTATTGAACATATTTATTGCATAATATTCTAAAGTCAACTTTTACATTTAGTTTCAATCTTACCTCTCTTATTTGACCCATCGCGTAGAAGACGAATCCTCTTCGTTTAGATCTATAATGCAAGGTAAGGCCGTGCCTAGTCTCATTTTCACATATAAAACTTGGTGCACGCATTCTTGGATAACTGAATTTTAAATACTCATGTAGATTGTCAAGTCCGTTGAGAAAGTCTCTCATATGTCTTCCAAGAACTGACAGTACTCTATCATAGCCGTACTGGGAAACGAACCCAACGAAGTAAACTCCCATTTGATCCATGAATTCACGTTCCGAAATACCCAGTACCTGCAAAGAAACAAAATTAAGCGCCTGCCAATTTTTGTCAGTGTTGTTATTCTTGTACCATGCAACTCATCTAAAATGCGCTCTAAAAGTTGAAATAATTTTAGAAAATTTAAAGTAACAATCCAATGTGTAATTTCAACGCACACGATTATCGGGGGTGTAACTCAGTGGTAGAGTGTCTGCTTCGCATGCTGAAAGTCCTGGGTTCAAATCCCAGCACCTCCAAATCTTATTTCATTTTTAGTTTCCAATTCATTTTTAAATTTCAGAACAAAAAAATAGTAAAAGTTTATACAAACTTTGAACAATTTTAAACGCTTCATTTTAGTCGTAAGTGCAATTTAACATGTTGTTACGCATCTTTTTCATGTTAAAACATCTATAAAAACAGAATAAAACTACCAAAACAAAACACACTACACAAAAACAAAAAGATGTTTGTGGCCCATGAGGGGATCGAACCCGCGACCTTCGCGTTATTAGCACGACGCTCTAACCAACTGAGCTAATGGGCCGTTGCCACATGGATTGAATATTATAAGAAGTTTTTTTTAAACATAGAATACAACAAAATAATGCCATCTAGAGTAAAATTTCTAAAACTAAAAGCTCTTCACAAAATCAAATGTTTTTTTAGCCCAATTTATCTTGTAAATATTTATAAAGTGAAATAACTAAATAAAATGTAATATTTACAAACATAATTTATTTTTTTGATAATTTTTACTTTGGGGACAATACGAGACTTACCTGAATGAAAAGCGGATTGTCTTGGTTATAAATTCAATAAAGCGTGCCATTTTGATTGTAATGTGCCATTTAAAATTAACGACTCTCTGAGAGCGTTTCGTGGCAATATGACTTGAAATCCCCGCATTTATAGCTAATAAAATATTAACTTTTCAGGGAATTGAAAGGAAGGGACGAAATTTCCCACTAATTTTTAAACATAACATATGTTTTTTACATCACGTACACCAATGATCTTATGCCACTAATAATTATAAATGGATAGGTTAAGGGCAGGCAAAATTGCCTGTCTTTACCTAGAAGAGGCAGCTTGTGATTCATTCCGACTTAAACGTTTATTCTATCTCTATTATTAGTGTCAATTTTCACCAGCGCCATTAATCGCGACCATCAGCGCTAAGATGACGAAAATCAAATAGCCTGTCAATTTAAAGAGTTCAGTATAAAAAGCGAAGTACCTCCTGAGCCTTCTTAGCGAGTCGTGTGATCAGGTTTTCGGGATAGACCTGGTGCACGGAGAAGGAGGGCTGCTCGACTCCCGCCTGCCGTCGAATATCCTCCCACCGCTCTTCACCGTACGTCTGCCGGATGTACTCTGCCATATTCTCTAGCAGGAGCCCGTACATCTTGATGTCTGGTTTATAAAAGATTGATGGTTAGTACTTCTTTAATACCTTTCGCACTGGAGGCTAATTCTAAACCTTTTCTAGTAAGGGAAGGGGATTAGGAATGATTTGGTGTGGAATAGACATTGAATCAGCGACTCCAGCTTATTGTTGATGTCTATAGTCAGCGATCTTTTCGCTGTTTTATACCAAGTGATTTGTCATATCAAAATGTTAACATAAGTAGTTTATACTTCTGTTTTTAACTTCAAACTCCACGAGATATGGCTTGTAATCTAAAAATATAATAGCACATTTATTGAATGCTAATTATTCTGACATCAAATTAAGTGCTGTAGAAACATAACACGATCTGTACAAACCTAATATAAAGGGATGACGCAAATCCCAAGACATTAAATGATTTATATGGTAGAGAATGGACTGGAGTCATAATCATACTATCATACTATCATACTTCATACTAGTATTATAAATGCGAAAATTTAGATGGATGGATGTTTTTTTTATGGCGGCTTTTCGCCGCGCTCGTCGATCCCCTCACATCTTTTTTCTCAGGGACCTGGGGTGCGGATGTTTTTTTTTTTACGAAATTAATTAAAAACTACTTTTTATGGAGTAATACGTATGAATATTATTTTAATGAAAACAGAGAACTTAAACTTTAAAACTTGTATTTACGAAGCAAATTGGTTCATAGACAATATAAATTAGTTCTCTTAAGAGCACAATGTGCACTTACTTATTAAAGCTTATTAAACTTATTAAAGCTATACTAATTATAAAAAGGAAGGATTTGCATTTTTGTATGTTTGTAATGAAAAAACTCAATAAATATTGGAACAATTTGAATCCCTAAGTAACATGTTATGTTTTAAATATACTCGTAATATTATATGTATGATATGATGAAATATGAAGTGATGAAAAACCAACTAAAGAATGTATTATCATAAGGCTGTAGTACCTCACTTATTAAAAAGAAACATTTTTATAATGTCAATTGAAAGACAATTGCAAATAAATATAATTGCCCAATTCCATTTAATTCTACTTTAAAATGAGTTGTTTCATTTACAAAATTAAATAATAACAAATGTTTATTTTGACAAACGTTCATTGCATTGTATTTACATTTACAATGAAAGTTCTATGTAACAACAAAGCTAGAACGTTGTTCCAATAACATGTACAAATATATTTACATTGCAGTCTCGTTTAGAGTTCATGTGATGAGGATCATTGTACTATGCAATATATTTCGTATCATTACAGTAGAAGAATTAAATTCGCTACCCACTTATCATCGAATATCGTCAGCAAACTGTCAAAATCAAAACAATAAGCACATATGTATGTCGCTCCAAGTATTCTACTTAATTACAGGGTGAAATGACATTTCGACATAGAGAAATAAACACTCTTGGCAGTAAACATTTCATTTTAAGATATATAGATAAGCTACACTTCGAAACGTTAAAGATCTCGAGAGCTCGGCAATCTTGCTTCCTTGATGTTGGCAGCAACTTATGGTCTCTTTCCCACGTTAGGGTTTTTATCCAAAATATTTACCCCCTAAGTTTAATGGCGTGAAAATATAGAGTCTAAAGCGTGAGGTAAGTGTAGGGCTTTTTATTAAAGAAAGAATTATGCTGTGATTGCTGACATCCTACGCCACGAAGTAGTGTGTGTTTACGCTTTATTATATTAGTATAGATTGATGGAAGTGTCTCGTTGAAATTTAGCACAGCTGTAGAACATCGTCTTGAACACATAGGCTTACTAAGGTTTTCTTATTTCCGACCGGGCGAAGTCACGGTTAAAAGTAAGTACTTCAGTAGTCTCTCCGCATTCGCGGATAGGTCGCAAAAGTCGAAACCGCTATCAAATATTTAGGCGTGAATATGGAGATATGCCTAAAGTTTTTTGCCCGCGAATTGTGAAACCGCGAGTGACTGTATCGCAAATAAGAACTGACTCTGTAAAGACATAACACGGTTCAACGTTCTTCATATGACAATCAGTGTTCCAGGAGGTCAGAAAACTGAGGGTTTAAATGGAACATTCTTAACTTTAAGCCCGATATAACAAACTGTATATTGCTATTGAACATTCTTCCACATTCTTACAATATTGCATGTATGTTCCTAGTTTAGTAAACTCTAGGATTTAAAATATTGCAAGCTCTTTGTCAGCGAATGCGGAAAGCTTTTGCATGCAAATTTTACTGAAGTTGTAATTTAGAAGTACAAATTTAAATTACTGCTGTATAAATTTAAAAGTTAAATGAGTTTATGATGTTTACTGTAATAGGAGTATTCTCCTATTACAGTATTGAGAAAAACTTTTTTTTTGACTGGAAATAATTTTTTTAAAATTAAAGTCACTTTAATTTCGTGCTTTAATTCTTAAAAAATATAAAATAACTAGCTGTTGCTCGCGACTTCGTCCACGCAATATTAAAATAAAATAGTGTATAATATGCCCGTATATATCAGCTACCCTTCAGTGAAAGTCCGGTCGAAATCAGCCCAGCCGTTTTGGAGATTACACGGAACAATCGCGGCTTGCAGACACACAGACAAAGAATTCTTAAATGCAATTTTCGTTATCAACAACGTAAATACATCATCTTCCAGAAATCTGGAATTTTTCTTTTGATATTACAAACAGACACTCCAATTTTATTACATGTATAGAAGATATAGATGTACTTATATAGTTAAGCAAAGAGATTTAGTTAGTGGAATGAAGATGAGAAGGATAAGTTTAAATTTAGATGCATATAAATATTCACTTAGATTGGGTTTCACCTCCCCGGGGTGAAATTGGTATTGATTCCACTTTATTTATCGAAGTAACCAGGCTCTTCTCGTTTATACACATTTCGTTTAGAAACAGTTTTTAAAGAGAGATTGAGTAAAACTTTGTTAACTATTACGTAATTAGTTAAAATCAATCAGCAATTTTATTTAACAAAAAAACTCTTATTTGATGTGTCTTCAGATAGTAAATACGGACTATAGAAAGTCTACTATCTTGAAATTCTACTTTAAACGGATAAATACTTTTTCAAGGTTAAAAATATATGCTACTAGGTGTTCCTGTGCGGCTTCATCCG
>LD688956.1:2908843-2936383 GCA_003118335.3 Papilio memnon
GATAAAACATGTTTGTATCTCTTTAGCGTGTTTTATTATCATCAGCAACATTTTTAAAAACGGTAGAGCTTCGCGAGAATGGGGCGGCTCCCCCGGTACAATACCACGACCACACAGAAGACAGGCGTCAAGTGGAAGCAATTCTGGGTTTAGTCCACCTCCCTTTTTCACCCTTTTCGTACAAAAAAAGGATGGAAGGGAAGTGGATTTGGCGAGGGATAGGACGTCTGTTTCTATGCGTTAAATTGGAACGAAGCAGTAGCTGTACTTTCCAAGCAAAGACCTATCGATTTATACAGATCAGTGGTCGTGGAATACTTCTTTGTATTCTAAGTTATAACGCAATTATTTTTATATATCTGCCTGGGTATACGGTACGTATTTATCGTGCAATCCACATCAATACTGTAAAGCCAGGAACTCAAAGGAAGGAGTTGAAGATATTTTCTATAGGTAGGATCCAATTAAAATGAACCCTCTTTAACAACCGGCATTGTAATCAAATACTGAATTAGTGAACGGAAGTAAACAATTTTGGGTATTTACAAAGCATTGTTTGTTTTGGTTTTGCAAATATTTGTTCGCTTTCTGTTAACATAGTCAATAATGCAGACGAAATGCTTATAAAAATGTATTATCCGTCTCAATTTCTTTGAAAAACATCAAGTTATCTTTAAAAAAAAAGGTTTTATCATAATGTGAATATTTCAATATAAAACAAAAGTAATATACTAAACCTTAAAGGCATACCTCCAAATTACATGACCGTTTTCTTCTAAAATTATAACGAAAACGAAAATATAAAAAATCGTCCCGTCGAGTACAATTTCGCGAGATAAAATGGCTTCCCTTAATTGGCGATCTCTTATAACAATATATTGAACATACACATTTATAGTACCTTAGCGATCAGCCCTTTGAGAATGTTTCATGTTTTGTATTATTATGTTTACCAAATAAATACAATTCAACAAAATAAGACATTTTTCAATATCATATTTCAACAAATTTGAAATTAAACCGTCATAGTACATTAAACCAAAATTTTATCAACACAAAGTAATGTAGAAAACTTGCTACAAACATTCAGAGCACGTCCGTAGACAGTAGCTACGTTTAATGCTACGTGCTACGAGACATGTCAACATAGGATATTATTAATAGTTCAGAAACATCTGAATGTTGATGTAATAACCGCAATTAAAACTAATAGACAAATCCTAGAGTTATTTTTTAAAAACCGTAGCTATAATATGGACGTATATCTTTTGGTATAAAACTATTCGACCATATTAGCACTGTCCGTGACAAGTGAAATTTAATCGAGATGGGTAGGAAATAAAAGTTCGCCACTAGTACATTTGTCTCGAGAGCTTTCTTGTGTTTGTTAAATAAATGGATTATAGTCTATCGTTAATATATTTTGGGCGCATTCTACGGTAGTAATTATACAACCCCACTTATTTCGGCAGACCCAAGCTTCACTCTCAGAATTATTTCCCTTACTTATACATTTAAATGTTGCTGCCAGGTTTTATTTGACTTTTACGACAGCTAAAGTAAATGACGGAGCTATGAACTGGTGAAATAAGACTTAACGAAGATATATTAGAATGTTTATCTTCTAATCTGAAACAAGTTATCTTACGAATTCTTACTAATATTATAAATGCGAAAGTTTAGATGGATGGATGGATAGATGGATGGATGGATGGATAGATGGATGTTTGTTAGAGTTTGTAGCCTAAACGGCTAAACGGCTAAACGGATCTCAATGAAATTTGGCATAGATGTAGAGGGTAGTTTGGAAGAACACATAGGCTATTTGCTTTTGGTTTTTTAATTTCCACGCGGACGGAGTCGCGGGCGAAAGCTAGTGTTCTATATTGATACCTGAAGTGTTTTAATTAAATTCATTAATCCTTATTTATAAAATCCTGGGAGATTACGATCAATGTATTTAATAATCGTTTTCATGTCTACACTTTTATATTAATTTTCAATGCCGCTTCTAGCTCTACTAGTAATTCGCAGACCAACAGCAAGGCGCCTTTCTGTCAGGCGCCCTAGGCGGTCGAACAACCGCGTCCTAACTTACGCAGGCCCTGATAATGTTATAAAGAGAAAAGATTTGCAATTTTACATGTAACGAACAAACTCTAAAACTAGTGAATCGATTTTAAAAATTCTTTTGCCATTAGAAAGCTCTAATATCACTCAGTAACATAGGCTATGGTTATTACTAGGATTTCTTTATTCCTTTGCGGACGGAGTCGCTGGCAAAAATTAGTATATTTTAAGAGGGAATTTGTATATAACAAATAAACATAAAAACTATCGATTTCAAATTGCATTAACCGTTAAACCGCTACTGAATGAAATTAAGAAAAAAATGTTATATGGCTTATTAATTCAATATATGCTAGCACATTGTAAAATCTAAAATGTAAATGGTTTTTTACCAAAGAGCCTTGAAAGTTTTCTGCCGCCAATGGTTAGTAAAAACCACATTATTAAAACTTTTCGACCTTCTCTTTGTTGTGAATTTCGATCTATGAACGAAACTCTTGGTATTAATTTATTTAAATTATAATGAGTACACATTATTTTAAGCTGACTGAAAGTGAGTATGTATACATGTACAATAGGTATGAATATTCGAATTATACAAAAGCATATTCGCTCTAAAAAATATGACTTTTATGCATATTTCAAGAGAGGAAGGACATTTTTGAAAAGTGATTGGTTTTAGATTGGGGTTGTCTCGAAAATTTGCAAGAAAGTATTCGTAACGCCATTGACAAAATTTGTATTAAATTTGAGAAGCTTTTAGGTAATTTTATGATCTACAACTTGGTCTAAAGTTATTTTATAAAACTTACCATTTCGCCAAGGTAAAACGCGAAAACCCTATTTATGCGATCTTTTAACTTGAATATTTTTTTTCAAATGTACATGAAATGGTGCATAAATTCTTCCTTTATTTTTGCTTAATTCGACTGGCCTGGTTTGTAATTAAAACATATTTTGTATATAATAATGTCTCAATGTATTCGCAATTTGCTAATGTTAAATAATTACATTTAATTAGTAACGTCGCCTTGAATTCTGAACTAAAACTTGCTCTAAATTCAGTCATCTGTGTAGCAAAATTGGAAATTTACGAGAGAAGTTTCGAGCTTTTGGTGAAGAAACTAACCAATGTGAGACGTAATTTATTTTAACTTTCACCTAGGCAACGTGTCTCCACTCCGTCATTAGCACGATACTCGTCTTTTCATAGATAACTAATCTTTAGTTACTATCTAAAAGGTGAAGTAAATTATTTTCCTATTTAAAACTTTCAAAATAATGACACCTTCAACTTGTTCGAATCCAAAATCTAATCTTCACTATAAAAAAACCTTTTCACAATTGATCTTTTAAGAATTAAATCTCATTCCATATTCCACAATATTATTGTGACATGAATAAATTAATCAAAAGATGTTTTCAAGAATTTCTCCTCAATCAAAACCCACTCTTTTGTAATTTGTTAAAAAGACCCATCAAACAAGAAATATTTTTATTTGAAAGTAATATTTGCAACCGGAAACAGCATATTTCTTGATGAAATTTGATCACATTTATAAGGAAGACGTGAAGATCTCTTACTACCTATAATTATATCTTTAGCAAATATTGTCGGAGGAAAAAGTTTGTATTTACAAAGCTCAGAAACACTTGAAAATGGAACTTTAAGCGTCTTAGACAACATTCTTATTTGTTTAGATTTTAGTTCTATCTATCTATACTCTATAGTATACTAATAAAATAAGGCATAAACACAAGTTTAGATGGACGGATGGATGTACGGATGTTAGAGTTTGTAGTCTAAACGGCTGAACGGATCTTGATGAAATTTGGCCTAGATGTAAATATAGTCTGGAAGAACACTTAAACTCGGTTTTGTTTTTTTTCCACGCATACTGAGTCGCGAACAAAAGCTAGTAAAGAATACAACTTTTTAAACACAATTAAATGACTATGCAAATAAAGTAAAACTTTTGTTCATGTGTTCGCTTTGTCGGTGGATTGAAGAACAATATTCCACGTAGGTCAACATTTGACCGACCCATATCTTATATTACTTTTTATTCTTTCGTGTCCGATTCGTTGTGTGATTGTCCAATGTCTTTTATTGTATCTTTTTTTCTTTGTAGATTCTTAAAACGATTTCAGTGCGTTCAACCAACTTAAGCTACCATTTGTATCACGCAAAATACTACGGGTACGATAGCACGTTTCATTTCCGATTATGTCAAATTTTCTAAATAGTTGTCGTAAGATTGCTAGATAGCAGTGCAGATGCACTGTTTACTGAAATTGTGTGCTTATGTATTGTATGCTATTTTCAATTTAAGACTAAAATCCTTATTCAAAAGAAAGTAATAAAGACTGCTATAGCAACCGCTTATATTAAAAAGCTCCCAGAGATTTACGGATCTAAGCTTGAATAAGTGAAAATAAACAACATAAACGGGAAAGAATAAAATTTGTAGATTAACTTCTTAAAACACTAAATAACTTAAAAAGTTTAGAGAAAATTAAAGGCTAGTCATTTTCAATTATTCGTATTTAATACCTAACGGCGCGGAATAATTGTTAATTTTTGAAAAATTACAGTTACTACCAAATAATAATTTTGAGTTCTGGCAATATTTAAAATTGTTTTGAACAGGTATTGTAATTTGTTTTTTAGAGTAGGCAACCCTAAATTATGTCGAGTAATGCGATTTGGTTTTGTGCACGTATAAAGTCAATTGGTTATCTCTGTAAATCTTTGCAATCCGGGTAGATAGTGTTGTGCAGTTTTCAATAAAGATTGAAGGACTGTATTTCTGATGTTACGCGATTGTTTTTTATTATCCGAAGCACGCCCACAATGGAGGATAAAAGTTACTGTGTCTATGATCTACCTTCGAAAATAACTTGTGCACGCCGCTCGTCACTTCGACATACCTTTATATTAACTGGTATAGCCAGAGATACTACATTTTACCATTATTATAGTATTCAAAATGAATGTTAACATACAATTGTAGCTCTTTAATACTTATAGTCGAACGTTATTATTTAATTAAAAAAACTATTAATAATTATTATTAAATAAACAACACCGTATCTCTATAGTTAGATAAACTTCTTTAATCATTACCGTTTCGCTTTATGAAAGTATCAAAAACTAAGTTAATCTATGAAACGATAAATTTAATTACAAGTCTATTTCGGCGTTAGAATTGAAAATGCGTCCTGCATATTAATAACAATGGTAATAATACGCACTTGTACAGTATCGTGGAGCAAGACTTTTCAATTACATTCATTACAAAAATTTACGATAGCACGTGCGAACTGGAAATGGAAGTATCATGTTGTTATCCCACTTAAAGGAATAAATTACGATCCTAAAGAAACCGATAATAATGCTTGTAAAACACTAGGTACTATGTATCTAAGGTTAGATTTACAATAAGGAACAAATTTAGCGCGATATTTTATACTTTCTGTGATTTAAATGTGGGTTTCCACTGCCAAAATACCTATATAGAAATATATCCATCCCTCTCCTTTTCTTAAAAAAATTTAGAGATAACACTATTATTGTATTATTAGACTACATGTGGCAGAAATGCGGATGTTAAGATGGATGTGTGGAGTGACGCGATTGGATAAGATACGAAATGAGTATATTAGAGGAAGTTTGAGAGTAGCCCCAGTGGTAGAGAAGGTAAGGAGTAAAAGGTTAGCATGATATGGGCATGTTATGAGGAGGGATGAATCGCATGTAATAAGGAGAATGTTAGGTATGAGTGTGGAAGGGTACACCGGTAGAGGTAGACCTAGAAAGAGATGGATGGATTGCGTGAAAGGTGACATGATGAAGAAGGGAGTGATGACTGAGATGACGTATGATAGAGTTATGTGGAGGACAAAAACCTGTTGCGCTGACCCTACGGGAGTAGGGTAAGGAGGAAGATGATGATGATTATTATTGTATAGTAACGCTGACTAATTGTCGAGATAAAATGTAATTAAAAATAGAAACTAATCTATGATGAAATATTTACATCAAAGTTGGAAGAACAACAAACAGTCGATACAAATAGACAAAATAAATATCAATGGATTGATACAAATATTTACCACACTAGATCAAATTCTACGCGCAATAATAATAGATATTTTTAGTTCTGAAAAACAGGAAATTGCTGCCACAATTTTTTTATGCCCTTGTCTATTTTTAATCTGAGCAATAGCAATTAAATAAATAAACCATTGTGCAAAAACAAATCAAATAACTTCATTAATTGGGCTGGGGTTTAGTTTTTCATACTTCAGGCAAGAGAAAATAATTTTATAAAAGAAATACGAAAGATTTTAAAAGAGATTTAAAAAAATCTATTATAAAGTCAAATAATTCTCGCGCTGATAAATAATTCCAGGGCTTTGTTCGGCTTGAGCTGGCGTCTCTGTGAGATTTATAAGCTTTGAGCTGTGTTCCAAAATAATTTATTCTTTAGCGCGATATTTTATAAAGCAATTAACGATCTTCAATAATTTTTTTACGCTTCTACATTTTCTAATGCGTCTCCTTAGTGGAGGTTGACAAATGTAATACGTTTTGTGATAACTTTTGTTTTTCATAAATTCTTTAACATTTGATAGTCAATGACTGGCAATGACTAAAGGGATAAATGAACGAAAGGCCGCTACAGACGACTGTTAAAGTCTTGCCTACACACGCACTGTCAGTCGAACTGTTCGGCTAAAACTGTCAGTTAGAACTAAGCGTATATAGCAGGCTTAAGTTATCAAAAGTAAATTTAATTCAATAATTTAGATTGATTTTACAAATGCTCATAACATAATAACAATTTTCTTAGGTAATAATAGTCATTAGATTAAGTAAACGTACTAAAAACTAATTATGAATAATGCCTAACAAGTTAATGAAAACATCTGATCGTAAATTTTAATTAACGCAAATAATGTTTATTAATATGAAAGCTTTGTGATGGAAAATTATGTACAGTCAGAATTTGATGGATGTGTTAATCGATCATTTTATAATATTATCATTCTGAGCGTAGTAACAACTGTAATATTATTTCCTGGTACACTATAACTAAAATACATTATTCTGTTTAAACATTAAAAATAAAATAAAAACTAAAAGAGGTCAAATATATCAAAATACTCTTAATTCGTCTCTACCTTATATCCAATCAGCCAAGCATACTTATACCTAATTCAGTAGGGTAATATTATATTTATCGCGGGTATTTAAGTATGTTCATACATAATATGTTTGAAGTTCGTTTAATTGTGACTGAATATAGGCGTAAAAATGTTATTTCGAAATGTATTCTTCCCTGGAAAGTTATTATAGTTAGTCGATATTTTATTCTTTATGTTTTACTAGCTTTCGCCGGCGACTCCGTCGGCATGGAATTGAAAATAAGTAGCCCATGTGTTCTTCTAGACTATCCTCTACATGTATGTCAAACTTCATCGAGGTCTGTTCAGCAGTTTAGGCTATAAACTCTAACAAACATCTATCCATCTAAATTTTCGCATTTATAATATTAGTAAGATTAATTAATTATTAGTTAAGTAGATTACGTTTTAAGTCAAAATATACGTCAAAATTAAGTCGTTTCATCACGCTATCTAAGACGGTGTGATAAGCTCAGTTTTAACAGTATTAATTTCTCCTTTATCATTGTATTTCGCATTACTGGCGACAAGCCTAAAGCATACGTCTAATGAAATTCCCTATTTAAATCAAGGTAACTGGATTAATTCGCTATTCATGTAATATATTATGCCTTATGCGATAAACTATCGTAAATACCGTTTGCCTAGGTAAATAAATGAGCATCATCCAACATCGATCGATGCCATCAAATCCATCAGTTTCCCGTAGCCGTTCACTTCAGATGGTAGAGGTTTACAAAATTATTCAAAAGTTACATAACACGCAACAGTTCTATTTTAAAAATGTAATTCATAACAAAAAGAATAACTAGACTACGTGATGAAAACAAAATAAATACAAAACCCGGAAGTTAGAGGTCATTTAAAAGCGGCCACGTGTACGCTTTATTTGTGCGTTATTTATAACTACGCGGTACCGTTATTTCACACGTAGGCGGAATTCATATACTACTAACAAAGTTTGATTTATTCGTTTCATCTTTCCGAGATCCCACAGTCAAACTTTTTGCATTCAGTTGGACACGGTATTTTTACCATGTACCTTTTATAATTCCGATAAATAATAATAAAGCACTTCCGCACACATATAATGATGTCCTCCGTGACGTAATCCGTCAGTGGAAAACCTTGCTATCTCCGACAATGTGATCGAAGATGGCTGGCAAAATCGAACTTAGATTTGAACCGCACCCATATACGTTGTACATATATGTACTCTCATATATGTAAAAGATCGTCGGTGGCTCAGTGGTTTAAGCACTTGACTTGTAATCAACAGGTCTTGGGATCGAATCCCGCCATGTACCAATGTGATTTTCGATTTTTCGAATTTCACATGTACATAATATACCTGACGTTCTTACGGTGAAGGAAAACATCGTGATGCAACCTGCAGTATCGGAGAAGAAATTCAAAGACATGTGTGAAGTCACCCAACCCACAGTGGGCCAGCGTGGTTGACTATGGCCTAGTCACCCCTAATTTAGGGTAAGCTCCGAGCCCCTCGGTGGGAACGTTTAGTGAGCTTGTGATGATGATGATGATGATGATATGTACTCTCGCTTGGGGTGTGTGTGTGTGTGTAGATTAGATAGAAATATACACTGAGGGTTTTCCTTAGTGTTACTCTAATTATCGTTTGTCCGTGCGGCTGTAAATCATTGAATGAAACAAGAAGTAGATCTATTGAATATACTTTAATAGGTCTATCAATTCAATATAATTAGGCTTCGACGCAAACAATTTACATTGACATCAAATTCTACCATCTATATCCACCCATAGTAAACATTATATGATTTAAGATACTTTATACTAATGTGTAATTATTGTTGTTTGTCTTGCGTGGCTTTTATATAAACAATTTCATTTTCTGCAAAACCTTTTCTACCCTTCGTATAGACGGTGTAATAAATAATTTATTTCAATCGCTTTATTTAATCAGTGTTCAATTTCGTAAAATACAACAAAACACAAGGGAATAACAAGTTGTTAAATCAAGTCGAACACAGCAAGCTATTCGAGTTTAAAAACTTGACTGAAATGGGAATCCAATACATTTAATAGCCCATCCAATGTTTCGATACTTGTATCGTATTTCGTTGTAAAAACCACGAGGTTGTAGAACTTAAGTTTAATGACTCGTATAATCTTTACTAATCTCTGCACATAATTATGGAATGCCCAGTTTTTGAGGCCCGTAGAGTAGAAGTTGAAAGCAAATTAAGAATATGAATTACTAAAGAAAATATAACAGATTTAATTAGTAAGACGAAGAGAGTCGTTTTTATAGAATTTTGCAAATCCGTAGCCAAAACAGTTATAAATAGAAATAAGACGTAGTTTGTAGTATTTTAAAATAATAGTAAAAAAAAAATATTAGAGTAGTTTAAATGTGATATTAGATTGTAAGTAATATTGTATAATAAATTATCAAACAGAACAGAAACTTTTAATAAAGAAATAAAGCCATAACCAAAATCACTGATCCCACATGTTAGGGGTACGAGAGCTGCTCAATAATAAAAAAATTCTTTACTAATCCTAATGGGAAAAAACGTGACTGTAAGTTGCGAATAATCTCGAAAACTACTGTACAGAATCTCATTTTTTTTTCACTAATATATAGGTATTTTGTCAGCAACATCATCGTCCTGCCTTTGTCTCTTGGGGCGGCACAGTGTGTATTCTTCCATACATCTTTTCACATAATGCCCTGTGTACTTTGTGGTAACATTTTACACCGAGATATAACACGTTTTTATGATCATGTTACGGTAATGCGTACTCAGTTGTTATACGTAGCAAAACAAACAGGGCAAATAATTCCCAGTCTACTGATATATGCATGTAGATTGCATGAAAAATAGACACGAAAAGTGAAGTGATCCGTAAATTTCATTGTCCCTAGTCACAAACGAATGGAAAACCCGTATCGTATATCAAACGATGTCCAGTGCAACTATGAACTACTCCGCAAATATAAAATTCCGGCAAAAGGCTAGTCTCACTATCGGTTCGAAATTGCATTGATTAAAAAAAGTTTCATTATTTCAATAATATGCAACTGTTACAATTTACAATAAAAGTACAAGTAACTCAAATATAAGATGACATTCTGCTATAAAAGGAATTTTATGTCATCATCATCAACTTGCCCTTATCCCTTACGGAGGGTCGGCACATTATGTGCTACTCTTCGATATATTTCTATCAGCCGTCATATTTGATCCACTCCCTTCTTAAGCATATCCTCTTTCACACAATCCAGCCATACTTTCTTCGGTCTTCCTCTTCGTTTGTAGCCATCCACATTCATTCTTAATACTTTCTGGTTTATGTCCCCATCGTCTCGTAAAGGAATTTTATGTATATCTTAAAATATTACCACATAAACTGGAATATAAAGATAAGGTATAAATTTATCCAAGTATGAAATATACCCAGATAATGGAGTCACCAAAACAAAGGCTAAGGTGGTCTATCATTTTTCAGCATTTTTCGTTCCATAATAACAGGGGCGCTAGGAGCGTTAATTTCAAACTAGATATAGTTGCGGCTTTGCTCGCGTTTTATTCTAAGAAGTTTGTTCATCATATCATACGAGTACTTCGTTTTCACTGACCTCTATAAATGGACAGGATAAAAGACGTAATATTTTGTGTATTTGATTTCGGGGTTGATATAGGCGGTGGGTATTCGAATTAATAATAGAGAGAGACTTGACTGTCACTAGTATCAATAATAATAACATCAACAGGTGAGTTTTAGTTGGAAGTTCTTCCGAAAACCCAAAGCTTCCATTTCCATTTATAGTTTTCGAATTTATTTACGTAGGACTCGTTGTGTTAACTCTACTTTTTTTTAAAAGTGTGAAAGCGATATCAATATGTTTCATGAAGCTGTTTCGTCAGCAGAAATCGACAGTTGAGTCGCGATGTATCATATTTGCGTGGTCGGTTTGTAATAAAGAAAATACTTTCTGTTTGGATTTATCTATTGACCAACTTGCCAAAGTAAATAGGTGCCGATTATGTCCGGCACGTAGACAACTTGACCTTGGCGCCACCTGTTACTACCGGAAGTGACGTACTCTCATATATGTATTAACAATAAACTTATGACACGTTATCTTTTTATTTGTCCTTTCTACACATGTTAATTGCATAACAAAATAGGTAAATAATTGCAAACAAAATAATAAATAATCGATAAAATAATTACAAAATAAAGCTTATTTTTTCAAAAATAAATTAATATATTTATATAATTTTTTGGTTAATTGAAAGGAAGATATTAAATATATAAGCTTTAAAAGGAATAATTCATAATTAAATTAATTTAAGTAAATATTTAAACATAATTTTATTAATCATTGTGGAAATTGATGGGGAAGTTCTACGTTCAGTAGTGGACAACGTTAGGCTGATGATGATTTTTAAACCCAGCTGTTTTATATTTTGCTCATAATTATTATTTTTCCGAATAAGTGTTAAAAAAATTCTCTACAACTCCGTAACCTCAAATACGATTAAAATCAATTGTAACGTTTTTTTCAATAAAGTAAAAATCTATCAATCATCTAAAATGAAATGAAGAACATATTTTATCTTCAAAGAATTTGAATAGTGATATATTGAAAAGATCAAACGACCCGAGATCGACGGTTCAGGGTAAAGTCAATATAACGAAAATACACTCCTCCATCACCGTATTTACAAATAAATAATAAATACCCATTCTATTTGTATCCACATAGGATACAATTTCGATTAAATATTAGACAAAAAACCTACCTTTTATAACCTAGATTTTCAAACACGACGATAATTTTAGTTGAAAGCCATTTTATAACCAATAAAACTTTACGATGTCACAATCACAACAAATAAATAAATATCACATTAGACAAAACAATTTACACACAAAACAAAATAAACATATTTCGTTATATACAAAATAAGACAAATTTTATTGTCTGTCAAACTTAAATTCAAATTGCCGCGAAAATTTACGCGACAAGCTGTTTTTTTAACATTTGTAAGTACGCATAAAGGCGTGCGACGCGCAATGAACCGTGCGGGAGACTGAGTCTAGTCTATATGCTCTACTCTATGGTCCGGACGTCAGGATGGGGCCGACCCGCAGGCGCGATGCAACCTGACCTCGCAAAGCTTTTTAAATTGATATCGTGTAAATAAGCTTAATTTATTGAAATTGTTTCCCTTCGTTTTATCTGTGGACAACGTTTAACTGTCGCACTTAAAACGGACTGATCAGCCCAATGTGAAAAATTCCATTGAGCCGATTCACATTAAATCTATGCGACTGTATTACTGACCACTCAAAGACTCTGAGAGTGATAGTATATGAATGAATAAAAGCTAGCACATAAATGCTAGCAACTTGTCTTCGATTAACGAATAGTAGTTATGCGTTATAAGGATTATCATTAAACCTTTAATTAAATTGTAATTCCATTTAAAATCAAGGTCATTCAAAGGACGAAATGTGATAACAAAACCTTACATCCTACTGCTACTATATTATAATCATAATTTCGTTTAACTCATTCTTTGACTATGTAATAATGGATTTAGCAAACACAACTGTTGTACTATCACACATGTGTATTGCTGACAAATCTGACGTAAAATTTAAACGTCCTTAAAAAAGCAAACTGACTTAAAATATGTACACACACAAACGATCACACAAGCAAGTTAAGAAATTATTGTTAGTTTTTATTTGACAAAGGGGAATTGGGGACACGCTTGACAGGTCCTGTCTCTTAAAAGCCAAAGAAGCCATTAAGCGTCTCCTTGTTCTGTAATGGCGGTCATGCGGAGTACGCAATTGTTATATTTATGGCGCGAATATTAGTTGACAATGGGCCGCACGCGACTACCACTGCCCACAAGACAATCGACATCGTATCACCTATTCATAACCATACACGTAATATATAATCGTTTCACCTGTAATTTGTGTGTCCAAATTTAATCCAATATCGAGATGTACGTCAAAATGTTTTTGTCATAACTCATATTTAAAACTAGCGGACGCCCGCGGATTTGTCTGCGCGGAATTTTAAAAAGTAGCCTAAACACTTCCGCGTGCATCAGCTACCCTCGCGTAATATTCGGTTCAACCGTTCCGGAGATTACACGGAACAAACGCGGCCTTGCGTACAGACAGACATACGTTTTAAAAATTGTTTTTTCGTTATCAACGCAAATACATCATGTTTACGAAAAACGTATTTTTCAATGTTACATACCTACTTAGTTACACTCCAATTTTATTATCTATACATATAATAAAATTGGAGTGTCTGTTTGTAATATCAAAAGAAAAATTCCAGATTCCGGGAAGATGATGTATTTGCGTTGCTGATAACGAAAATCCCATTTAATTTTTTTTTGTCGGTCCGCCTGTCTTTCTCCGCAAGCCGCGTTTATTCCGGATAATCTCCGAAACGGCTGGGCCGATTTCGACCGGACTTTCACTGAAAGGTAGCTGACATAGACAGGCATATTGTATGCTTTTTTATCTTAATATTGCGGGGACGAAGTCGCAGGCAACAGCTAGTATGTGTATGAATGTCTCGATAGGCTTATAGAGATTTGGTTACTTGTAGTAAGTAGTTACTTACTAAGTCTTAGTTTAGCTTTCACAGTCAAAATCATCGCGATTATAAAACCGTTTCTTTTAAGTGCTGACTATTATTGAGTTATCACATAATATCTTGATAAAAGCTTCAGTCGATTTTCCGTTAAAATTTAATGCTCGAGTAATTTCATTTAATTGACCACATAAACTGTGAAGCATTTTATTTTTACAGCTAGCATATACGAACGTTTACCAGTAATGCCAATTATGTGTTTCTATGGTATTCATTAAATGTTATACTACATTCAAGGAATGCCCCACAGTTTTTTTGGCCCCACAGTCCTTACTGTCCTAATCTTGTCACACTTTAGTGGGTTTTCGTCACCTTTCGCCAAGATTGGCTGTCTTTACAACCCTTTCAATTCCATTATGGCATAAATGACATTCCGGATAATATGAACCCATTTAGATAATGTTGTGCTTTACTTATTTAACGAGGGACGTCGTATTCGAAGCAGCTGTAATAAAAATGTCTCAACGCCACAGTTATAGTGCGATGTACTGTAGATGCAAATCGCAGATCGCTACATCATTGGTACACCGCAAATCCATCGTCCGCGGCGATCAGCCGACGTGATTGTAATCACAATGACGTTCCGAGTCAACTCCTCAATTCTTATGGCGCCCTGGTAACGTTAAGTGTTAAGAGCCATTAATTTCAAGGATCTCGTTCTGTTTTTCTCTTGTTTTTAAATAGGATTATGATTGTAAGAAAAAGGTATACCATTTACTAGTTGTTGCTCGCGACTTCGTCTGCGTGTAATTAAAAAAACATATAGCCTATGTTACTCAGTGATAACATAGCTTTTTAATGGTGAAAGAATTTTTGAAATCGGCCCAGCAGTTTTTGAGTTATTTCAATACATACAAAAATACGAATCTTTCCTCTTTATAATATTACTATAGATTTATTGGTCAATATCAAGTTTTCCAAGCCCTCGCATAATATTGTTTCAGTTGCCATGATTTGTCAAAAATCCGCATCGGGCGCTAGTCACAGTATAAGGGGTTAACGTAGGTTTAAGCTAAAATCTATCTGAAGTACTAAGTTTTTTATAGTAAAATACTTATAGCTTAATAATAATAAAAAACTTTGATTCCAAAAAACAGCAACCTGGGCTATTAAAATATTCCTCTGTTAGTTATAATACAAAAAAACTTTAAATTCTATCTAATTCTATTATTTTCTAATCGTTTAAAATTCAATTTCGTTCGCTTGGTTATGAAACACGGCAGGTGGTTATATGTAAGTAACAATTAACTTAAACAAAACATAGAAAATATTTAAAAGAAACTTCGTCTAAAACCAGTATTTTGTAATATTGCAGTTGAAAAGTAAATAATAAATTGAGAGTAATTAAGGAGCTATTATGTTAAAAGATAGGCCGTCATTTACACAGTCTTTAGACTTTTTAAATAAGAAAAATGTTGTGGTGTGAGGTAATCATTTATTATTTTTTATACAACTCTTGAATGATAGTAATAAATTGGTACTTTACTGAGGAAATCTGATATTAATTAAGCAAAATAGATGAAAAATTACTGATAGACATAATAAAAATATCTTAATTAAAATCTTACTGCCGCATTAAAGGTCGTTAATTGTTCACTAAGGGCGTGCCTTAGTGTTGGTTTGTCATACTAAATAACTTTACGACTGTCAGAGTAATAGTTAGCGGCGAATACAGACAGGCTGTTGATATTACCTACCTACATATACATCGATAATAGGTTTCTATTGCAAGAAATCGTAAACATTAAAGTAAAGTAAATTAAGAAAAGTATTGCAAGTAAAAAATTGAAGTAATTAAAAAGAAAGAAACCTTTCTTTACCATTGTGAACGTTACCCAATTTCTTATACTTAATTACACCTTAAACATGTCAAAACAATATAAAAACCACAAGTGTTACTTATTTCGAAACAAAAGTTATCGCGTATCTTTGACATGATGTCTTTTTTAATGAAATATTTTTTTAAGAAAATTAAAGTCGAAACGTTTTCCGAAAATCTAGTGGGTATTATTTTAATGTTCTATTTAAGAAATCTACGAGTAATTAAAACTTAATGTATTATAGTTTCATGTTTCTAGAATAACAAAAGACAGTCTCGTATACATTTTCGGGTTGTTTATTCGAAAATGTATAAACCAGCTAATTTAAACAAACTGGCAGAGTCCTATTGCCTAATCCATTTACTGACGCAATATCTTGATTGTCTTGATTATATTCTGTTTATGATAATTCGCTTTGGTTTATTTCCAGGAGTTAAAATTTGATAGAAGTGAATATGACGCGTCTTACGATCTTTCAAAGACAATGTTTCGTTTAGTCGGTCTCCGATTAACCCACAATGATCCGCCATTAGCAAGGTACCTTCGGACCCCTAAATATTAAATACTTACGTTTATTCTACTAGACTTTTTGGCGATAAATCTAATAAGACAACAGATTTTATTCTTAAACATTTTCATACAAAATCCTTTAAAACTGAAAGTTTTTAGGCTCTTTCATTTTGCTCAAACTATTGTTTTGACGGTTACCAATAACTATTTTGTTTATTGTAGATTGCTGTGGAACGCGTTTTACTTATTCGAGGCTATCAACGTGCTTTTAGCGATGTTCCTAGAACTTATCAAAATGAAGCAAACAGCTCGCGACGGATCCTACATAGAACTCTTCACTATGATGCCTTGCGTCGGATATCTGTTTCTGTGTTAGTTCTTACTACGCAATAAGTTTAAAATAAAGTTAGTTCGCCTAGTTTCTTCGGCTTCGGTACTTAACATTTCAATCGAGAAAATTTCAAGATTTCTTACAATTCTAGAAGTAGAAATTTACAAATAATCATTTTAAAAAGTTCTTTTCTGTGCGTACTTCATTATTTCAACTATCTTGCATTCCTCGACTTTTCTGATTAGATTCAGAAAAGATCGTTGACTATCAGACCCGTATAAGACTCACTTTTCTCTTTGTTCATCTTTGGCTCTACCGCATGAATTTCGGCGTAATAAAGTTACTATTGAAATAAGGGCAGAAAGGAGTAGGTCGAAAGAGAATGTACCGACAAGACTCAAGATAAGAGCCAAGCTCTGGTTATTGATATTGTTGTCACTTAGGTGCTGTGAAATCATACAAGATTTTGTACTACCGGCCTGTGTATGAGAATCTAATCACTGAACTACGAGATATGTGGCCTCAGGACGAGGTCACGAGGGAGGAGTATGACATAGTGCATTTAGCACTTGTCAGACTGAGGCGCAATATCAAAGGTACATAGGGATTGTAGTCATTATAGTGTGAAAGAATAAGAAAACCAAATTCTCATGGTTTATTTTGACCTAGAGCAGGGGTCGCGAACCAATGGCATGTCCCTGTATACAAAATTCATTATGCACAACAAAAGTGTGAAGTAGGTATATGGGTAGATAACGCGTATAATCCCTACGCTACGGAATGTTCCCAATAATCAGAAGGTATTTGATGGCACCTCTATAACCTTATATAATATTTCTTTAGAAAACTGACAAGTTTATACTGTAGGTTCGCCATTCCTGACCTAGAGCTTAAATGGTTTGAGAAATTTAAAGAGAGACGTGTCATTTGATTTGTATTCAGGGTACTATTTCTGCACATTGGCTCTGTTCATATTACTATCAGCGCCGCCATTCGTGGCCATGATAAAGCGCGCAATGGGTCAGGAAGTGCCGCTGACGCTGGGTTTCTCCTATTGGTTTCCCTTCGACCCATTCCAACGTGGCCGCTTCGAAGTCATAGCTGTTATACAAACTTGGCATTGTAAGAATTATCACTGTTCATATATGTTTTAGCATTTAACCGTTTTTCTATAATTTATATGAATACTATGCTTTCAGGTTTCCTCGCACTCGGTTTCATGCTACCCACAGACGCGTTGTTCTGGGTATTCCTCAGTCACATTACCACTCAGTTCGACTTGCTTGCTATTAGATTAAAGAAAATGTTTTACGTACCATTTGATGAACAACTCATTGCGGAGTATCCACTAGGTAATTTTAAATTCGCTTCGGCTGACCGATTGAATGTGTTTTTTTTACTTCATTGTAAAAAAAAACACGATTTTCACGTATTAATGAAGTTCCAAGGCGTGTGCAACGTGTGGAGCATTTATATAAATTATAGAATTAACTATTTTTATGCATATTAGTACCCAAAAACATATTTTAACTGTTTTTCTTATTCTTTTAGCTCAATATAGTTTGGAACGTGATACGGGGGATATAGAATTCAATAATAATAATGAATCGGAGAAAATGTATCAAAAGAAATTGATCGATATTATTGGAAAACATCGTACCCTGATCAGGTTTTCAATACTTTACTAGTATTTATTTAGAGGAGTAAAAATTTAAATCGTGTGTTTCTATTGCCAAAACACGTATACAAAAAAATATCTCTTATATAAAAAAACTGGGATAAGAGTATTGTCTGTTTTTGGCAGTAGTAATTTAGTGGTCCAAATTACTTTTTTAAATTTTGTTTTCTGCTTCTAACAGAATGTCCGGCGTTGTGGAGAATCAGTTTACATTTTCACTTCTCATCAATTTCATTAACAGCTCGATTATAATCTGTTTCTGTGGATTTTGTTGTATGGTAAGTTAAGTTACATTCGGTACTATAATACTGTAATAATAACGAACGTTTAACCGTCAGGATCCACTGCTAAAACAGTAACCGTGTTAATTTTGAAAATTTCAGTTTGTAGAGAAATGGAATGAGATCACCTACAAATTTTTCTTGACAACCGCTACTCTTCAGATCTGGCTGGTTTGCTGGTATGGACAAAAACTTCTAGACTCTGTAAGTTAATTAATTCTATTTCATATTTTCTTTATTAACCGACAATGGACAATGTTTTGTTTATAATAATCGCATTAAATTATAAATTTCATTTCTTTAAACTTTGAACTTAAAATTTTGACTTTTGCATAGCTAATTTAATACCATGTAAGTCAAAGATTTCGTCTATCTCTTGCTAGGTCAATTATTTTTTGCATAGTTTAGTAAAAAAAAGCCCATGTATGTTTTCAGAGTCAAGGAATTGCTGATGCAGTTTATTTCAGTGGCTGGTATAACGTACCAGATCGCGTCAAGAGTTTTTTAATCATTATACTTTACCGGTAAAATTTATATTTTATAGATTATTTTGTTTTAAAGATAATTTACATAGATAGTACTGTTGTTTTCCAGTGCCCAAAAAGAAGTGTACGTTTCTACATACGGATTTTCAGTTATTTCTATCGCAAGTTATAGCACAGTAAGCAGATAAACTTCTTCTATTTTTTATCTGTAAACCACAGTTGATTCCAATTGAACGTTTTTTTTCTTTCCAGATTTTGAAAACTTCATGGTCATATCTAATGCTACTGGTCAACGTATTTCAGAAATAAATCATATTACATTTTCTGATACAGAAAATTAGCATTAAAGAATCAATATAGAACATAACTTAACTTAAAAATAAACTCTGTCGATATTAGTTGTTTTTGATTTTCCTAACATTTGTTAACTTATACCATTTTGCATATTTCCATAATAGGCCTGTGAAGAAGTAATTAAAAGAAATAAAAGTCTTCGGAAATAGGTGAATTTCTATTTGATTGAAGACTATCTACACATACGTTATAAACTCGTTTTGGGTATCTGTCAACTTTTTTCGTTATTGATCTGTGGTCAATCAATAAAATGTCAATTAATTGTCATTGTCAAAATAGTAGGCGGCGACGGGCGACTCGTTTTGTTGTTTTTCTTTAAAACATCTAGAATTTGTGAACTTACTAACATGTCTAACAAAAAGAACAAAGAAATCGAGGTAGACGATAGTGAGAGTGAAAATGAAAATGATTCTGGTAGCGACAGAGACTCTGATTTGGATTCTGACGGCAATTACATCGGAGACAAGGTAACCTAAAAACACATGGCGCAATAAAAAGACCAAATTACAAGTTTATTATGTTAAAAACTATACTTAGAAAATGTATTGAGGTTTATTATAATTATGTCGACATATGTATCTATATTTGAATTCACTATCATAACAAATGTTAACTATCAACAAAGATTAATGGTATTGTTAAAACACGATCTACTTAAGTAGCCATTCACAACGATTACCGCGTTGTTCCTTGTAATCGTTATTACATGTGTGTGCACACTCGTGTTATTGCAGTTATTACACCATATAAATATTATGTTACATAGTGTTGGATTAAATACAGTAAGGAAGTTTTAACTGGGGTACCTATTTCCACAGTCAATAACTCATAAGAATTACCAGGGTTACTTTACCCAGTTGAAAGTCGGATGAAAGATAATGGTGTAAATACTTACTAAATAACTGTTTTCTGCTTTCAGGAACTCCAAGCAGACTTTGAGGGCAGAAACCCCGAAGACTGCGACTACCATGGCATTAAGCAACTCCTGCGCCAACTGTTTCTCAAATCTAATGTAGATCTAGGAGGATTGGCGCAGATTATCATATGTAAGCATGTAACTTATTATATTTAATAACTTTTTGATATTATTCAAATTGTCGTTGGGAAATTGAGTTAAAATCAACAGCTTTACATTCAGCAAAAGGGGCAATATTTTTTTATGTAAATTTAATTTGTTGTATAACAAAATGTTCAATCAACATTTGAATATAGTTACATTTTAATATTTTCAGCACAAAACTATGTAGGCAGTGTGGTGAAGCAATGCCTGGATGATGCGCAGGATGATGATGATGAAGATGATGATGGAAGTGATGGAGTCTTTGGAGTCACCACCGTTATAAATATTACTAAAAGAAAAGTAAGTTTTTTTAACCACATTTCTAGCTGTTACAATTTTACTGTATTCACTCCAATGCTAACACTTGTATTTAAGTTGCAATAAGTGGGATGACAATGTTTCGATACAATTGTTTTGACACTGGAAACATTAAAATAAACTCTGTATCTGTTTAGGATGAAAGCAGTATACAACAAATAAGAACTCTACTGATGACACTTGCGGAAGAAAATGCAAATGACAAGACAAAGGCACTAGTTAATAAAATACTGTCAGATGATGATCGTCATGTAGGACTGGTCATTAATGAAAGGTAAATATTGCACAATATTTCTTCAACTTGTACAAGCATTTTTTGTCATAGTTTATGTTGGTATATTAAAGATAGCTTTGAGATAAAAAAGGGATATTAGATCAGGTAAAGTGTCTATGATATACTGTTGGTGGCTCAGGGTTTGAGCACTTGACTTGTAATCTACAGGTCCTGCGTTCGAATCCTGTACCAATGTGATTTTCGAATTTCATATGTATATAATTTTATATACATATGAAATTCGAAAAGCTTCACCGGGTATTTACCCGACGTTCTTATGGTGAACGAAAACATCGTGATTCAACCTGCACATATCGGCGAAGAAATTCAAAGATATGTGTGCAGTCAACCTACCCTCATTGGCCAGTGGGTTGACTATGGCCTAGTCACCCTAACTTTGAGTTGGCTCAGAGCTCCTCAGTGGGGTAGTATAGTGAGCTGGTGATGATGATGATGTGATGATATACCATTCTAAGTTGATTTTGTGTCAATTGACCATAGATCAATATGTTATACTTTCAAACCTGGATAAGTAGAAACATTATAAGCAAGAAAGTCAGATTACTGAGAAAAACTTTGCTGTCCCATAGACTCTCATTTATCCAGGTTCGAATGTATTTGATATTTAAGTTAAATAATTCTAATTTTGTTTTAGGATCCTAAACATTCCAGCGGCCATTAGTGTGCCACTCTTCGCCTCACTCCAGTCAGAACTAGAGAAGGCGGTAAAGAGAGATATGCCATACACATTCCAGTACTTGATATGGATATGTAAAACATATAATACTGGAGGTCAGTACTATACAATACTTAGATTTTGTAATTATTTTGATACATTAATTGTTGACATTTCCATAGAAGAGATCAAATTAAACACTAAAAATCTGAATTCTACTATGACAGTAATGACTTCTTACTGGACAAGTGTGTAAATCTGGAGTTCAACTTGCTACAGCACCTAAACATTATAACAATTTTTGTATATGTGTTTCTCAAAGAAAACAGTAAGATTCATTCATGTAATACATACCTTCATTTTAGTATTGTTATTCATTTTCTTATCGTATTCTAGATGATGGTTCAGAAGTGTTGTTTGCAAATCAAGAAGAAAAACCATTGCTAGAGGAAGCTTTAGCGAGTTTTGAGGTGGATGTGACAGAACAAGCTGATCTGTCTCAGTGGGATTATGAAGGAGGTGCATTGACGCCCTGCAGGAAGGTACGAATTTTATTTTTTAATGATCAAGCGCTTATTGTTGATATATTACCACAAAACAACAGTTTTAAAGGTTCAAATTTTTGTAGTTTAAATTATCTTTAAAAATAAGTGGAACCCTATACATTGTATGTTTGAGCCAGATATAAGTTAAAATGTTATCATTAGTTCAAAAAAACCATGAGAATGAGATTTGTTATTTCTCATTATTTTGCCTAGTCACAGGCAGAGATTAGTAATAAATAGGTTTTTATTCAAACTAAATAAATTAATTTTATTACAGGTTCTCATATTCGACGGCAACAAGTTCGACAACTTGGTGCGACTCCTTAAAGAAGAGGTGGAAAATGTCTAGTTATTGCCTTTACAACATGCCATATAATTAAAATATACTATTGTATTTATACTTTATTAAATAATGTAAGCACACAAACCTTGTTTTTTAGTAGCATTTGTTGTCTCTATTCAATATCCTAAAATGAATTATAATAAAACACAATATTCAAATCATGATTTTAAATTGTCTTTAAAACATAAATTCACATATTCTTGTATATAGCGAGTGCATCTCTCATCATATAATCTCTGAGTACACATATAGCTTTCACTATCTTTGTACTTTGATCCATTTTCTGTATATCATTGTCGGTGAGATTCTTGTCATATGACAGATAACCATTGACAGCATCTTCTGACATCCATTGTGACATTTTTTGCACATTGAAATGAGCAGGGTCAGGATTAGACGGCATGGGTGTTAGTGATTTCTCCCAAGGTGTGATATACTTCTGCTCTGAATGTAGACCTTCGATGTATCTGATGATTGAGAAAAGGCTTATTTTTGCATGTTTGGTGAATTTATATATACTTAAGCTTACTAAAGACATTCTCGGGGTAGTGGTTTGTATAAGTACAAGATATGACCGCAACTGAAGTCTTTGTCGAAGACAAAGGCAAATTCTATGAATATTAGCAACGGCAACATATACATTCTAAGTTCAAATGAAAATAATAAATTTGTACAGATTTTGACCTTAAAATTTCTTTTAAATTAGTTGCCATGACCTGACAGAGGATAGTGTTATGATGTTAAGAAATTCTTTAATAATAAAAAAAATAGTTCCGAAGCAAATATAAAAGATTTTTAAGTACAGTCAGTTGCATAAGTATGCATACAGTATACTTGTACAAAACTAGAAAATTTTAGTCCTTTGGTTTCAAGAATATTTATGTAGTAGTCAATAACATGCACCCATAGGCGGAAACATACATACAGATTCGTGTAAACATTTTTTGAAACCCAAGGTGTATTAAAGTTTCTGAAGCTTTGTTAATATTTAGATATTTATGCAGCTGACTGTACCTAGCATGAAAACCTCACATTATATAATACTTGCCTTATATAAGCTTCGGAGTGTGTCAGTCTCTGCGCTCTAGGGGGCGCGGCTACGAATATCGGCTCGGGACCTGCGCGTGCGCCGGCCGCGCCCTCCGCGCCACACGATAGGCTGGCGCCTGCGCCTGGCGACGGACTATTGCGGCCCATTGGCGACATACCCGATAACGACGCTGTAATACATAAAACGATTTTTTTCATTGTTTACATTGAAAGTTGAAAGAAGTGAATAGCAAAAATATAAAATAATTTTACCTCCAGGCGACATGATACCGCTACGGAAGTTGGTCATAAAAGTCTTTACCGGCTTTTTACTCGACGGCACAAAGTTCCTGTACAACAAATAAAACAGTAGTAGTAGGGGCTACGGTTCCTACAACTCCACGGCTAGTGCATATTTTGCGTGAGCAAAACAAATAATACAATAAATGTTTCATAAAATAATTTATATTATGCTTATGCCTACAATCTGAAAAATATAGTTCCTCTTATTTGTTTAGAGTTTTAAAGACTGTAGATGAAGCTTAGATAAAAAAAATTACTCAACCCTTTAATGGTCATAAGGAGTGGACAGTGGAAAAATAAAATTGATATTGTTAAGGGTTATTACAAAAATAAAGTTTTTACATTTGTTACAAAAATAGTAGTAGTAAAAATATCGCTTCTAACTTATAAAGGGTGACAAGAGAAATATACGATGGTAGGAAAGACAGGGCAGCATTTAGTGGTTAATTAAAATCATATTAAAAAGGGACCTGAAGAATTTTTATAAATGTATACCTGGATCGTTCATGCACTGCCATCATCCTGCCGTTGCCCTTGTTGACGTGCAGGTCGCGCACGTGGCGCAGCAGCCGCGGCAGGTTGGGGAATGGCGCCTGTCCCTTGCGCACGCGCGCACAGCTGCGCCACGCGCACGCGTACTCGCCGCTCGCGCCGCCGCCCAGCGCGCGGTAGTGCAGCTGCACGTGACCCGCTGACGAACATGCGCACACGCACACAAATATTTATAACACAACTGTCATCTATATCTATCTATACTAATATAATAAAGCGTAAATACACTTCTTTGTTATGTATGATGTCAGCAATCTTTTTTTTTTTTATAAAAAGTCCTACATTTACAACACGCTATAGACTACATTTTCAGGGGGGAATAAATTAGAAAATAAATCTATATGAAAAACGACCAATAACACCACAAGCAAGAATATCATGCTAATTGTTAGCCAATTGAAAAGTCCTTCGTCATTCGCATTTTAAAATTTGCAATTTAAAGTAATGTAAACAATAAAATATAGTTTTTATAATATACGGATGAAACCGCACGGGAACAGCTAGTATAATCACACACAAAGATCGGAGTTAACCGTGGACTTCCACTGCGAAACAAATGTACTAAAATATATTATCTCATTTCCATTCAACAACTGTTGATTTATTGTACGCAAATTACAGATTTAATGTGGCAATAGTGTATGATATATCTGTGGTCAATAAAGTTCAACTTCACTTGAAAAAAGTGTGTTATTTTAAATTAAATGACTAAGGATATTTATCTCAGTGAGAGACGTTTCTATCGGTTAGTTGTGGTATTATGTAAGACCTATATGGACATAGAAAATGGCATAAAAGGAGGGCGCTAGTGAGTTATTATAATTTAGTTTATGGCACTGGGGTCACATAACTTGTCGGTTTATACGAACAAAGAAAAAAATATTTTTTGGACAGCTGTGTAAGGGAGTAAACTGATAACAAACTTTTGATCCACCATATATGTTCTGTCTTCTATATTTTTTTAATTGCATCTGTCGCTTTTATGAGGAAAGCTGGTCACCTAACTGGATTATTACCATACTAATAATAAAATAAATCGAATAACAGTTTACGTACATATGATGTAAAAAATGTTACTTACGCTCCAATTTGCTCTTCTTTGTTTCAATAAATGTCCCAATCACTGGCAGCATTAAACAAAAATGCACATCAAGTCAAACAATACAATAAAACATGCAAAACGTATTATTACAACTAGATAATGTTATTTAAAAAAGTATTAGAACTAAAACATGAAAAATGTGTTATGAAAACAATGCAATTCAATGAAATCTAATATTTTAGATGAAAAACCAATTAAAAAAATGTTACACAAACAAAAAAAGCTACGGTAAAATAGCGATATTACAATCATTTGTAGATACATACTATTTCCTCCATCTCCAATACAATGCTCCATACAATCTGAGAGATCTTCAAATTGGTAGTCGCAAGTATCCCATGCACATTCGTATGTCATTTCCATTGGGGTCTGAAACCAACAAAATTATATTTCTAAACAATATAACATACATATAACACCTGTAATATAAAGAGGTAGGCAGATTAGGCATTTCGGTTGACAAATCTCACTAACATTAAAATTTATAACATGCTAATCGCAAGGGAACAGCTAGTTTTTTTTAATACCATAAGGTGGCAAATGAGCAAGCGGCAACCTTAATTAAAAATGGCGAAGCGACCGCTGGACATAGACCTCCGCAATTGCAAATGCGTTGTCTACTCTTAATCAATGTAGGAGAGGCAGATAAAGAGGATATTTCGCCTTCCTATGCGTCTTCACCGACAAATTCACATTCCCTTCCCATCCTTAAATAAGAAAAGGGTGGAAAGGGAAAGGGAAGAAATTAATATAAGTATGAAAGTAATACAATATAAGCAGAAAAAGTAATATTTACGTGTTGCGCGAGTTCCCTCATCTCCTCAGCGAGTCGTGCGGCTGTCTCCTCGTTGCAGCGCGCGGCGCGCTCCTCCCAGCTCTGCTTGGTGGCGGCGGCCAGCGAGCGCCACTCGTTGCCCACGATGCGCGATATCTCACCTGACAACATTTAAGAAATATATAGACTACACATTGTAAACAATATTTTTTCACCGGTAACTTCTTTGAAAGGTACTATGTTAGCTGTCAAAGTTGGAACGTCACCTCATGTCCTTGTATTGACATGTTATAATCACCTATTTGCAATTCATTTAAACGCAATTAATTATATTGACATTTTTTTTAATTCCTACCTTATGTTTCCCTACGATATGTGCAGGCATCAAGATGTTTTCCTTCACCGTAAGAACGTCCGGTAAATTATGTACATATAGAAATTCGAAAAATCTAAAATCACGTTGGTACATGGCGGGATTCGAACCCAAGAACTGTAGATTACAAGTCAAGTGCTCAAATCAGTGAGCCACAGACGATCTTAACCTTATAAGAATGAAAAAAACCTTTTATTCATACCAAAGGTGGACTCCGGGTTATTAGCAACAATAGCTTTGCGAACTTCACTGGAGTACAATATATACCCGGTGACTATCTTCTGCTTCTGTTCTTTCTTCTTCTTGCTGGTGGCGGGCGTGGTCGCGGGGTTAGAGCGCTCGTTGCTCGCCGGTGTCATTGATGGATTGTATGGGTTACTGTTGCCACCTAGAAATTACAGAATTCAAATATAACTAAAGTGCATGAAAATAAATAAACTTTAAATTTAATCGCTGAAAACTTTCTATAGATTTGTGTTTTTGCATGAAACAAATAAACTCAAAAACTACTAGACCAATTACAAAAATCATTTTTCCCATTTGTAAGCTACATTTATTTCTAGATTTTTCTAACTCCGCGCGGACAATATCACGAGTAAAATTAAGGAAAGGCAGAGGATGTACAGGAATAGTAAATATTCTTTCACTGGACAACCTTTCATCTATTGCAAATGTAAGGTAGCTTCGCTAGATTATCCATTGATTCTTCAAAATATACTTCATACTAATATTATAAATGCAAAAGTTTAGATGGATGGATGTTTGTTAGAGTTTGTAGCCTAAACG
>LD688956.1:2976606-2988162 GCA_003118335.3 Papilio memnon
CGTCTTATCGCCAGTCCATTTATAGAAGTCAGTGATTTTATTAGGCAACATCCGGGGAAAATAAAAGAATGAGATTGACTCAGTTGGATTGTTAAGAGAGTGGAATTACAGTGTAATTAAGAAAAAGAAGAAAAGAGGTAAAACAGATTTATAATCTCTGCTAATTCATCTGGGTGATTATATTACAAGTCTTATTTCGGAATTGAATTTATTTAGTTAAAAAGTATTTAGGAAATGTGCCATAAAAATGAAAGAACAATTTATATTTGGACTTTATTAAAGCAATTACTAATTGTCTACGGATCATCACGTCGACTAAAGACACTGGCCATAGTTAACGTTTAAACGGCTTTCAATGAATATTTAAAAGTGGCCGAAACACTGCGTGTCTACGAAATCCAGCTTACAATGGCCCACCTGTAGTATGAACCACGGTATTGAATGTAAGTTCTATGTGTAATGGTCTTTAAATCTATCGGGCGACCAATTATGGTATAACAAACTCGTGTCCGTAACAAATCCTCGTACAGTTTTAACAATTACATTCTAGGATTGTTTACGTAATTTTACATCGGGATTTAAAGCGCGGATCAATATTTATTAAAAGAAAAAACTGCGCACGCGTTTAATAATTTGATGAAGATTTCCTTGGCGGACAGAATTGCGAAGCAATTTGCTTGTATTTGATTTGTTCAAAACTATTTAATGCAGGAAAATTTCATTTATTACACCATTTTAGTTTGGTTATAGTCTGCACTATCGGAAACTAGATAAAAAAAATATCCATCGTCTCTCGTCGTTTCGGACACTTTTTAGTTTTTTATTTGTATTACGTAAAAATATAGCATTATCTGTGCAACAATCCTGTATGCGTTCGGCACGCGGCGTCGTCATCAGTGCTCGTTTGTAATTCAAACAAAGGCAACTCTCGTACAGCCAGACTCGATGTGTGGCGAATCGATTACAATTTTCGAAACCGATTTTCGTTACTCTGCTATTCGATTATTTTAATTCCGCTTAATTAAAAATAATCGAAGATCGGTGTGGTCTTTGATGATACTTGGGTTTTGCAATTTTTTAGTCTTGTCTATTAATACAGTAATAACACAACTAGAGGCTTTAAATGTTGACCTGATAAGGTTTTTGTGCCTGATCTGAGATGCCTTCTTTATGTAAGTAAAGCGAAGAGGGATATGTAACAGTTTGAAATGGTGTTATACTTACTTCCTTTTGTTTATTATTAACTAGCATTGGGCCGTAACTCCGTCGCGTGAAATTAAAAATAAAAACACAAGTTAGCAGCCTATGTGTTCTTCCAGACTATCCTCTACATCTATGCCATGCAGTTTAGGCTACAAACTCTAACAAACATCCAGCTATTTAAACTTTCCTATTTATAATATTAGTAAGATTAGTAAGATTAATCTTCTTGGTTTGTGTCTACCTTAGTTTTGTTAAAAATTGTTTTAGTAGCAATGTATTTTAAAGATTATTGTCTCGTTTTTACTTTGAAAGGAATTAAGTTTAAATTAACAGTTAACATTCTGTGAAAGGCATTAGGGATGGGCTATGTCCAGCAGTCAGCAGACAAAGGTTGATGATGATGATAGTCAACTTTTACTCGCTCTTAATTTTTAAGAGTGGAAAACAGTTTTTATAAGCGTTATTATTATCGGTTCTCATATCAAGTAAACAAACTATTAGTATTTTTAGAATAATCAGGACAATTGCAGTATTTCGTCTGGAGTGATCCTTGTACAACTACAATGTACGATTATTGTTCTCTATTTATTCAAAGAGAATTTAAAGGACAAGTGTCAATGCAGTGTATTTCTGGGATAAGGTAATACAAAACAATTATGAAAGAACACGTAATTATTTATTTACACTAATTAATATTCACATGTTTTGCTGAAGCACACATCTAGTGTTGTTATTATACAAAATAAGTAACTGCAGCTTAGTAGGAACGTTCGACTTAAACCAGTGTTGACACATTAAAAATTGTTAAATTTACAGATAATAAAACATACTTGACAATGACAGCAAAAATAATACTAGTGATGTTTACGAAAAGCTTCGATAACAATAGAATAGAAAAATATAATAGCGAAAATGCTATTGCATTAACTAGTGAATCTTCATTTGGTTGTTAAAATTTATTTATTTTCCTTGTAAAAGTATCCAATTACTTTTTTTTGTATGTGTCATTAATGATTTTCTAAATATACCTATGTTATTATAATTGTGTGAAAATTTGTTTTGAAAAAATACAGACGAATTGTTTATTGGCAATTTGTTTTAAATGAATATTCATAAATAAATACATAGAAGGGAGAGACTGACTACTTATTAATTACGGAAGGAGAAAGTTAATTTTTAGTATAGTGTTAAAAGTAAAATCGATAAAAACGTTAGATGATTTTCATAACCCGTTTATTCTCAATGACGGTTTTCGAAATATATGAAAATTTATAACCTCTAAAGGTGATATTGCGCTTCTTTTGTTTGATACTCAATTTGCATTGAATTTTTATTCATTTTTTTAATAGTCCTTAAAGTAGTCGTAGTTTTAGTAGAGCTAATGTGATTCTAAAATTGAACGCAAAAAAAGTAGCCAGTCGTCGAATTAATAAATTAATAAATAAAATACATACATTAATTTTATATCTAACGATTCTACATAGATATTAAGTACAGAGCGTTTATTGCGATTGCTCTAGGCTTTCTTAAAATACACAAACATTTTAACTAACATCGATCTACTGCATTTGAATATTAGTAAAATACACAGTTGAAGTAATTTCGCAATTATAATTATACAAATTGAATTTGTGTAACAGTACTATTCGCATAAATGACCATTACTCGCGGAACATCTGAATGAAAACATATTGCTCTCTCTTTCTTGTAAGAGTAAAAGAGATAGTAATATTTTTGCACATGTACTTCGGTACTGGGAGGTTACGGTTATGTATAAATGACATTTTAAAGTATTCTAAAACTAAGCAATCTATACAATTACAATATTTACAACATAATTCGAGAAATAGCATTACCACTGATAAATCAAAGACATTTCTATATTGCACTATGGTACGCTAATAGCATTTAACTGGTTAACCGTTATTTATTAAATTCTGTTTTCGCGTTTCGTGTATCAGTGATATCGCTACCGTAATAAATAATTTAAAATATTTCTATAAAGTATTAAGTACTTAAATAATACAATCAACTATCACATTTATATATCGAAAGAAGCATTTTCATTTTGTACAATATATCGATTTATTTACAATGCATGTTTCAATTAATATTTAGCAGTGCTAAATATTTCCGTAGCGTTAACGGTTTCGTCGACGCTTACAAATAGTTATTTATAACGTTTTAAATAGTGAAGTACGACGCTAAACTAGTCAAGATAAAAACATCTAATGCCACTAGATTGAAAATCTTCTTAAATATTTTTCAATAAAATTCACTTCATAGATAATTTCAGGTAAAAGTATAACGTATTATACATGTGACTAATTACTAAAACGCTTTTAATAGTTCGTTTTTTTCTATACAGTATAGATAAACTTTTTAAGTTACAACGCCACTTGAATCAATTGTTTTAAAATCGATCACTCGTTTTATAGTCTTTGGGTATCGATTTGAAAATCGAACACTCGTTTTACAGTCTGTATCGATTTAAAAATCGAGCACGCTTCGATCGTAGCTGTCGGGCGCGATCGAGCGCGCTGCCTCGTTTCATTTGGACGCGTTCACGACAAGATTGGTCGCGGCCTCCTCGCTTGCACCTATACTCATCGCTTTCTTCTTCAGTATACCTAAATCCGTCACGTTCTCCAGAAAGGTTTTATGTGCGGATAGTACTTTAGCGCTTTCTACGTCCTTTTTTAACTCCTCCATGTCTCGTTTCAATTTTGCTCGTCGGTTTTGGAACCACGTTATGACTTGCGCGTTGGATAGACCTAGAGAGCTGGCTATTTCGTCTCTATCCGCAGGCGATAGGTACTTCTGGTAGAGGAAACGTTTCTCCAGTTCGAAGATCTGGTGATTTGTGAACGCTGTTCTTGATTTTCGTTTCTTTTTCGGCTGCGGCCTCGAGTTGAACAGATTAAGGTGATTTGACTGACCATCTGAAACAAGAGAGAAAATTATTAATATTAATGTAATATTAGTAATTTCAAATTATAGTATAACAATTTACAATTGGCGAAATCCACCAAAAAAGCTAACGGTTTAACAGTTACCACTTAGTCTGGTAACAAGTGAAATGCAAAAATTTTAAATAATTCAATTTTTTAATTTTAATTTAACAAAGTTTTAAAAAGTCTGCAGTAATTAACAACGTTAAAAAGTGGCACAGCTCACCACAAAACCATTAGCCTAAATAAAAGAAATGAGTTTTCATAAATACGCTAATGACAAACTAACGTAAGGAAGTTGTTAACAAAATAAGGGAAATAATTATGAAATAACAGTAAAATTTTTCTTTTTAATACACGAAACAAATGAAAGCTGAACGAGTGTGCTATTGATTTCAAATTATCTAATTTTTATCAATCTAAAAAAATTCTAAAGACAGAGTCATCATCAACTAGACCTTATCCCTTACGGAGGGTCGGCACAGTATGTGCTACTCTTCCATACATTTCTATCAGCCGTCATATCTGAATCCACTCCCTTCTTAAGCATATCCTCTTTCACACAATCCATCCATACTTTCTTCGGTCTTTCTCTTCCTTTGTAGACATCCACATTCATTCTTAACACTTTCTGGTTTATGTCCCCATCGTCTCGTCGCATAACATGTCCATACCACGCTAACCGTTTGCTTCTCAATTTTTCCACCACTGGCGCTACTTTCAAACTTCTATTCTAAAGACAGAGTACATAAAGGAATATTGCTGTATTACTTTCATTTCGCATTCAGATGCATATATGGCCACAGTTGATTTTTGTAAATGGTAGGAGGCAAACAAACAGTGACATCCTTAAAGAAAATAGATCAGTAACGACCTTGGACATCCAAAGTAACGGCAGGAGCGTTGTCGGTTAATGGAATGTGGCCTTAAAGTACCCGTCGTCATAGTCGTACTGTAAAATATGAACATGAAATACACTATATTATACATGTATTATATAAAAAAATATTTGGACATGATTATGCATGACAGAAGTATTAAGTGACCATAGACAGAAATAAAGTATATTAGTGTTGTATATAGAGGAAGCGAAGGGAACCGACTTTCGACTCGTTATCAGGCACTAAAACATTATTCGAGTCTATGACACCGTAATAAAGAGCCCGCAGCGCTAAAATGTAACTCTCCCGCCATAAAATATACAATAAAAACACACCCAGCAATCGTAACATTTTAACGAGCTTTCAATAATATACGGGCCGTTCTTAAAAGCTTTGAAAGAAAAATATAATCGTTGTACACATTGCTGGAAATTAGTCAGTAATTATGAATCGTTAATAAAATAAATTTTGTATTTTTTTTTAACTTCTTTCATTCCTTCTGCTTTAATTCTTTGCACCAACCTTGTTGCCTTTGTAATTATAAGTTTTTTTCTTTATTATTATGTTACCTCTAAATAAAATAAGTAAAACATAATATACTATTAAATACAATTAATAAACAATGCCTAGGGCATAGTGAACATTCTAAATTGGAAAAATAATATTGTCTATATTGTCTATGCACAGTGTGATAAACTTTTTTTTTATATAATTACTGTCTCCCTCTGAAAATACTATTAATTTCACCAAAAATCTGACGAATGTATGATGGCCATAGGCTAAATTAAATTCCTTTTCTTTCAGTGTTAATTTTTAGGAGTTAGAATATTGCAACTCCCGCTCTTGCACATATTTTTACCACTTGACAGAAGTGTATTCATATATGTAGGTATTTGACAGCTCAGTGTTGCCCTATCTATTCACTATCTGCACATAAATTGCAAACTAAATTATGTAACAGTTAATTGTTTTCTTGAAATTAACTTGTTAATGTTTTATTTTACGGCTTCAGTTAACGCTTTAGTTTGCGTAACCGCTTCCAACTTTATTGTTTTGCTTTGCGATAAGAAAATGTTTTTAGTTATAGGACTTAACGTTACCATTGTAAAATATAACTCATTTATTTTCATAAATGACTACAGTATTTCTAAAGTAGTACGTCCACGTTGCATTTTTTTTTTCAATTATGATATAATTTTTTACGATTCCTAATACTTTCATAAATTGTTGTCTGTGGAAGGGTTAACTCAGATTAAAAAAATCCTTACGATAATGGATTTTTACTTCAAGATATCCAAAAATTGCTAAAATTATTCTTTAGATTCGCAAAGTTCTATCGTGACTATAATTTTTTAAAAATGTACACCTTTAAAAGATGGTTTTAAAATAAACTAAGATAACCGGCCAGCACTTAGCGGGTGCGGTTAGCCACACATTAAAATATCAACCATCGCAGTTAAATCTTTGTCGTTAATTTAAACTGCCTATGAAACGCTTTGTCATGAAATTTCACATATCGATTTTTTAATATTAAATTGGTCATGAAATGAATGCTTTTGTTAAGATTATATTATGCGGTACAATTATTCATCGCATATTTCCCCGGTGAGAATCATTTTTATCGAAGACGGCAACCCTATTCAAGTAAAAACTTTTTACACGTGACGATAAACAGGAAAAGTATCTGCAATTGTTGCTTCTAACGAAATGTTCAAACCGATGATTTATATCTGTCGATTTTCACACAAATGTATTCGCGAATCATAAAAAAAAAATTAAAACATTTCATTAATTATAATTTAAATTCCATTCGTTGGCCGTCATGCTTATTTTCGAAGAAGTCAAAATTAACAAAGGAGAACAATTTATAATATACGATTTAAATACCTAAGGCATCAAAACGGCAAAACAGCTGTATCAATCATGACCTAATCGCATCCTTAGCGAATCTGTACCTCAATTAGGACCGTATGAAGCACGCAAAATGCTAAAAAAAGGCAAAAGACATCGTTAAGAGCCAGCAAAAAATAACGAATCAGCCACGCTCGGAGTTACCGCACCTGATAAGCGACAGTGTTGCCTAAATCGCATTAGATTTTATTATTCTAACGACATATTAATAACGAGGACAATTTAAATGTCGTCGCACCGTACTGAATTCGAAATTTTCGATGCTGGCAATTTTGTCCGTTGTAATGGCATTGGATAGGGGCCGTAATTTTACTTATAAATTGCTATAGCTTAGTCAAATCAAAGGCTTTATGTATTGTAAAGAGGTATTTGGGCCTAGTTTAAATGACGAAGTGTCTGACATCTACAAATATTAACACAGTCTAGTCGAGTTGAACGTAATCGATATTTCTAGAATCTCGGTTACTTGGCAGTGTGGAGCTCTGTTTAGTCAATGGCATAGCGGGGCCCGTCCACCGATCGATACGCACGTATCACGTGTTTTATGCTGTCCTGGTACTTTTTGCATACCATAAAGTAATAGAGTTTTTGGAATTGTGTTGATTAAATCGGAAGCAATAATAACTAAAGTAAAATAAGTAAATGAGTGATATGATTTATTAAAGTTACCAGTAAATGATATTGTTTCCTATGACAAGTACTAAAATGATTATTTCCATGACACAGAAGGAATGTAGGCAAAGTAAGTGAGTAGTGTCATGACTGTGCCATATGGAAATTAACCCATGCGACAAAAAGATCGCTTGTGTCCTAATTTCTGACCCAAAGTTCAGAGCTCTACGTATTTTTAACTGTCAGAGCATTAGTTAAGTCTATGTTATGGTACATTTATCTCGCATTTTTGCTTTTTAATCAGATTTAAAATATTTAGAACCACATGTCCTTTTTTTAAAAATTCTTGTACGTATAGGGACCGCAACCAAATGTAATTTAGTGCGTGCGTCTCGAACAATGAACGTGGACAGGTCTCTAACAAGTACAAATTGAATATCCTGACACGTTTCGGATACCTCGTTACGGAGCTCAAATTGATGGAATTTTGTAGAAAAACATTCCTTTCTTAGATCGTACGGGTCTATTGGAAGTTTGGCGGAAAAAATGCGTAGCGAAAGCCGGCTTACGTGTTCACTATTGATTTTTTTAATCGTTGAAGTTAATCACGTATTTAAAAGCATTTGATGCGCACAGGTGATTCTTGACAATACATCACCGAAATAATTCGTTACTAATACGTTTACTATCTTGAGTAAAATGTTTAATAAGTGATGAAAAATATATTTTACAAGAAGATTAAGTACCACTCAAAGTTATTTAATTGTTATTTTAGCGATATCTCAGTACGATTTATTATTTAAATCTATACCAAGGGCCTCCCTTAGTAAGCATTCGATGACTCTGAATACAGTAAAAATCTAGGAAAATATATTTAACGATGACAGCATCATCAAAGCAATAGCATGTGGAGAGGATAATTTACACAACCCTGTTTATAGTTATTAAGAAACAAATGTATTTACTATTGTATTATTTGATAATGAACATAGATAATATAATTGATATGATTACATATGCAAACTTGAACCATTTGTAGTCATTAGAACTAGTAATAACAGAGTGTCGACCGACCGAAAAATTGAAACGAAAATACGTATGCCGATTTGATTACCTTCGTAAGAATAGGTTGATATTAATGACTGTAATTCTTTAGTTATGTTTGATGAAACAGATTGTGTTAATGTAATATCGTTCGTTTTGTTTTTATAGCGTGTAGTTTGTGTTTTTTTTTTCATTTATTGTCTATGAAATCTGACTATATCAAGTCGTTTCTAAACTAACTCTAAACATCTGCACTAATGATCTCCCTCAGTAAACAAAAACAATAAATGTGATAGTTAGTTTAACTTCGGTAGGGTTGCTAACACTAAGTGATTATTTGACAGCAAGTTGACAGCCCTGTACTTCAGACGTATGACAAGTACCAAATAGAGCGTTTTGGAAAAAACGTGAGTGCGGTGTTATCAAAACAAACGTTCTCAGTCGCGACTGAACGGCTCGGTTGGCACCACGGCCTATTTACAGAGGGCGCTCGTGTGTCTGCGCGCTGGCAACACTTTGTGAAGCCGCCGCATAATGGCCCGTGACAATGTTTCTGTTTATGCTCCTTAATTAGGGATAAGTATCCGGTTGGACTTGTTTTTTTTTAATTTTCAAATTTGGAATATTGTAATCGTAATTGCATGCAAAGCCAGACTGTGCCAGCTTACGATAATGGCTAACTGTTTGTCGCGGCATTTTCAGTTACGAAAAAAAAAAATTATAAACCTAATAAGAGAGGATGTTACGTACATTCTAACTAGTCTTTCGCAGTAATTTATTAGTAACTGATTGATTAATTTAATTAAGTTAAAATATAAGTTTTATGCAGTCTTGCAAAACATAATAAACCTTAAGAATGTTAAACAAAAACAAAAGAACTTGAAGTTCTCGTAAAAAAGAATAAAGCAAGTCCCTTCACCGAACAATTATCCACGGTCAATACGTGAACGCAACCTCAACAAACCCCAACGGCCATCATTGTCCGATGATTCAATTCATACTCGCGCTAAAAAACGTGTTGTCAATTTGACAGCTCAGTGTTTTGGCGCGAAAAGCTTGTTATACACACGATAATTGAAGTCTTAATAGCATCCGATTCCATGAAATATGTTTTGTTATTGCATTGTTATGTTAAATCTGTAATAGATCCGTATTTCTCTCATGTTTACATTTGTTATTCGTATATTTGGAGATAATATATTAACAGTACATTTCTTACGGAGTATTTTTCGTATTGCCATATGTTATTGAAATAAACTTGGGATTAAAAATCCTAAAGCTTACTGGCAGCCTATGGGAAAAAGGTGATATAGATATTAAATTAAAAATAAACTATCCTCGACCACATTCTCACGGGCGCATCTAGTAATTCACACTGCAATATTCGGTCAATAGCAATCGGCACGTAACTTCTGGTTTTACGCCCCGTTAACCGATCTCTGGGAGTAAACTTTTTTATCAGTGAAATTGCGCCGCGCTATTTGAGGTTTTTTATTTAATCTGTGGTCGATCTGAGAATTTGATTTGATGCTTCTATTTGATAACTTGAAGCGATAAAAAAGTACGGCATTTGTTTATACGAATATAGCTGTTTTTAATAAATAAGATTGTTATGGTCCATCAACTGATGTAGTTACATATTTTTTTTACATATACCGGATTTTCGGATAAGTAGTACGTAGGTATGTGACCTTCAGTAGCAATCAGAACTTTAAACAAGCCGTGTTTAGATTTAAAAATATTTTAATACGAAGGGTCTTTTTATAGGAAAGAAAAATTAATTACAATTGAATTACAAGTTGAGTTAAAAGTACGAATAAGACGTATTGTCAAGATTGTGCAAGTCTATTTATCCAGTTAAACCGGTACAGCACAATATCTCATTGCACGTAATTAGTGGTATGAAATATCCAACATTGTTGTGCGTAGGCGCTTTTGTACTGACTTAATTGTCATTATTTAGATACGATTACGCCTCTGTACTAATTACACTTCAATAGAGACACAATAAGATTTAATTGGCCTGTAATTGCCTTTGATTAGATTAAGTCTGAATTAAAAATAATTTTATATGTTTACATTTAACTTTTAAAGAATGTTTTACACCGAATTTCGGTCTTTTTTACATCAATTATTTATAAACCGACTTTATTATTTCTAGTGGGCAAAAGGGAAACCAAATTTTAATAGCACAATGTCAGAAAAGTGTCACAAGTTCCTTGTAGCTGTCTTGTCGTTTTGTTTGTGTAAGGTTCTGGTCGTTTTATTAATATATTTTCTGTCAGAACTAAACGCGATAACAGCGACTTACCGGGCCGGATAAGCTAGTCGCACTATTCTAAATGGCTAATGGTTAAAATATAAACAGTAAGCATAGACGATCTCTGTCATTCTGGATAAAGATCGGTCGTTACGTCACGGCTTCTGCACTAACTGCAATACTTCACGCGTGCAACCTTTTTGTCTGTGACCGTTTTTGTTACTCTGTGCCCTACTCTTTTTATGCAACGTCCGAAACATCATAGAGCAGAAAAAGAAACAGAAATGTCATGCATTTTGGCGCCAAACTAAAATTAGGCGCCGCAGTTTTTCTTGTTTGGTATTTTAATGAATAAGGCAGTTATAAATATGAGCTAATGCTACGTTGCTATTAGACACAAAACGAATATGTCAGCGCTCGGCGCCACGATAATGTTTGGCGCCAAATCGTTAGCCTATAAAGTTTTTGTTGATTCATTTTCAAATTAAGAGGATCTAATTTATTTCAATACATTATTTTTGATAATTAACAGTCAAAACTTTATAATGCATTATACTTAAGTTTATACTGGAAGATTGTTTTAGAATCGTTAATTTAATTCTAAATTCAGTAGATAAATTATATGATGTCGTCCGTGACGTATCCGTCAATGGCGAACCTTGCTATTTCCGAGAGTGTGACCGAAGATGGCTGG
>LD688956.1:2997709-3008579 GCA_003118335.3 Papilio memnon
ATATTTTTTTTATAATTTCACGCGGATGAAGCCGTAAGGGAGCAGCTAGTGCAATATAAAATAGTTTACATTTGTTACAACATATTATGTTGATTTTAAATTTGATATTATCTTTTTAATTAAATACGTAGCTCAGTTCATTTAAAGTAGAATTGTTTTAAACAATTTTCTTCCTTTACTTGCACGATTCGGATAAAAACATGAACAAAATCAATTATCGTATTAAAATGACGTAATAAAATAACAATTCTAAATAACATAATAAAATTTAAATTAATTAAAGATAATTAATTATGATGAAATAACCGTTTTGTTCAAAAGTTCACGCGTCAATACATAACATAGTAGACATAGAAAATGTCTTTTTTTAAATTAACAATCCAAAGAACATCCGTTAAACATATTTTCATGCTAATTGATATATTTATGTAGATTTTTTAGTCAGCAGGTGTTTGTTTTTTATAACTTAATTTAACGCTGTTTTATTGCATTGTACCCGTGAATTGAAATGTAAGAAATTATAACCTAAAAATTTATTCAACCGTAGTTTAGGGAAATACAATTAATTCAAGCAAATGCCTACCAATTTAATTACGACGGATTAATGTTAACTAAACAACTACCGTTATAATGTCTGTGGTTTAACAGAATTTTTTACTAAGTAGAAAAGGCAAAAGTCCATCAATCATTCAGCCACAAAAGAAATTTGCACAAAGAACGTTTAATAAATTACTTTTAGATGTACTCTATTCAAGTAGGTTTTAAACTATAATACGTTTATACAAATATTTCAATACAGATTAATCTATTGTTTAGTATATGTTCTAATTTGAAATTAAGGACCACCAAGTTGAAAAACATGAATCGCCTTTGATCGTCGATTTATTGTATTTCGATTGTATTATATTAACCTATCTATGTTCATTATTATAGACAATTTACATTGATAACCGTGGCTTATAAATTATATTATATTCTTCTAACGTTACTTTATATAGCTGGATTTATTTTTACCGCTTATCAACGAAAACTAACCTATTTAGTAAAAAATATATCCAACATTAGAAATGAAATAACTTATTTAGGGGCGCCTAAACATTTACCGTATCCATTTACATAAAAAAAAATAGTACTGGCTACTACAATTGTCAAAAATTTTATTCATCCGATTAGCATAGAAATAGACCAAAGAGGCGACATAGGTCGCGTGATGACGGACGTTGTGCACGCCACCTAGCGACAAATCACCACTATTACGAACTATGCCTCATTAGCGGTAGTATTTCAACGGAAAACAGCACAAACTGGAACAATAATATCTGACTTGCTTCCTGGTTTATATTTACAAGCAACTAGCGAATTGCCCTTACTTCGTATTTCCGGCAAAAAGAAACAAACGAGATTTCACTATGATGGGAGAGTATTCTGTTCTGTTCGATCTCAAAATATAATTATTATTTTTGTATTCCTAAAATCTACTGCATTGCCTGTCAAACTAATTGTCTACCATTGTAACTAATTATCGATATTTAATTCTATTTAAAATTATCATACTAGTCGGTTATATTTTAACTAAGGAAATAGGATTTCCGTTTAATTAAAATAAAACAATGTACTGACAATTAATGTTAAATGTTGCTAGTGTCATTGTAAGCATTTAGGTATGCAATAAACATTTGGAATTATGATGTCTTTTTGAACAATCAAAGGTCATAAAACTTTGTCTTCGCAGTTTAGATAGTAAAGGAAATGGAATACCTTCAAATACGTAAAACAAACTGTTGATCACTGCTAACGGATAATTTCAAATTTTAAAATGTTACCAATGTTATAAATGCGAAAGTTTGGATGGACGTTTGTTGAGTTTGTAGCCTAAACTGCTGAAAGCATCTCGATGAAATTTGGCACAGATATAGAACATAGTCTGGAAGAACACATTGTATACAAAGTTTGTTTTTATAATAATTCCCCGCGAACGGTGTCGCGCACGAAAGTTAGTCAGTAATAAAGGTAAGACGGTTCTTTTCGTCTTCGGTTCGGTTCTCTCGTAGGATGTTCATTATACAGAAAAAAAATAAAAAAATAAAAAGCCGACATTACCCATTTAGTAATTCATGTGGACATTGTTACGTTGATTATATTACAAGTTAATTAATTTCCACATATTTGATTATGTAAATGTATTGATTTCATGTATTTTACACGTGTCTACATTATGCAAAAACAATAATGGAGTGACGCTGGTAGGCACGACAATGTAAATAGACTGACATAATTAGTGTAGTAATGAACACGAGCAAGTGTGTCCCAGTCTACAAATTGGCTTTTTCTTCGTCCTACACAAATATTAGACTGGACACACACAGACGGAAAAAAAAGAAGAGATAACGAGTTGCTACTACCTACCGGTCAAAGCAGCCGCCTGCGATCCAAAGAACTGGGGGCGTGGCGCGTCACGCACAAAACAAACTCAAGCGACACGAAAGTGACAAGGACGCACATACACATTGTAAACACAAGAGCGAGATAGCAGCTGCCCGGTGTTGCCAGCGGCTAATTTAAAACTGGCTAATAATTGATGGTGAGTCAAAAACAAACAGAACATGGCTGACAAAAAAGGACGGCTGCATACGAAATCTTCATTAGCGACAGAGATGGCGCCGGCGTTTGTTCTGAATTCGAAAAAAAAATGAATGCAATCGACGGTGAGTCGACGTTAATGAAATGAGGAACGTTTGTTTTACCCTACACATACAAAATGATTCGGAAGAAATTTCCAATTTATTCACGGAGATGATCTTTAGTAAAACAAAACAATGACAGAGCAAAATTAGGTAGCTCGTAATGAACGGGGACGGTTATTAACTAATTGCCAGCGTTAAAATTAAATTACGTAGCGGCAGGGCCGCTCCGGGCCTAATTAGTGGGGCAATAAATCTGGAGAAATCAAGTGAAGAATCAAATCAGTGGAGTTCCAAAGCTCGCTGTAATTGATGTACTATTTCCAAAGATAAACTATCTTATAAACATAAATAGAAACTTGTTGAAACACGAGGTACGAAATAAAGACATTTCCTTCAATATTAAATTATTGTTGCGGTACTAATGAAAATCTCAAACAGTTTTTTTTGCGACTAATGCCATAGCTGTAGTGTTATTGGCAATAGACTAGACTTGCTGCATATTAATCGTTGATCATTTAACAAAAATTACGTCCGAAATTATTTCAAAAAAAGCAAAACAAGCTTCTAGACTTTCGTTCCGACTAAAGAAAAGAAAAAGTGGCGGCCATGTTTTTTGTGTTCCCGTGCTCGAGTTGGCGCCAATATTTTGACAAGACGCTAAGGCCGGGAACATTGAACAGGCCCGGGCATGTTTCAATATTATGACATCTTACTAAGTGGCGGTTAGATAAGAACCTTTTGCTGTAAGTGTGCTCATACGGTTTTCGATCGACGTTTAATGTATCATTATTGAGTTATTACTGAGTAAATCGTATTTTGCATTTAAGCTCGTATCAAAATTGTGTCTGCCGCAAACGAATTGATTGAAGAATGCAATATGTTGCAATGGCAGATCGTACTTATTTAAGGGTTTCAAATAATAAGATATAGGTATCTATATTTGCTACGTCTGTAAATATGATTGTAAAAACATATCTCCAACATTAGTAAGTATACCCGTACTATTTTTAAGTAGAACCACATTGATTTCTTATGTCTTCGTTTTGTTGTCATCTTTTTTTTTTTCATTTTCATTCATAATCACTAATTAATAGGGAAAACAATATATACCATGTTATTTAATCAAAATAAATAATTCAATACCTTTATTAACAACTCATTTTAGCTTTAGTTAGTACACTGTTATGTCCAGTGTGTTCCTTGGAGGTCCCGGAACCTCGATTATGTTACTTGAGGATGGCCACCGAGGAGGTTTTAGTGGGTCAAACCCTACATAGCCCTGCCGTCCCCCAGAGGGCAAGGTATCTTTGGAAAATCCCCCCCCCACACCCGACACCAAAAAATAAAAGTAACTCATGTTAATTCTGATTAGAGAAGTTTTCCTAAACTTGCAAAAAGTAGGTAAATATATTCAAATCTGATGTAAAGGATGTTATTATGACGAAATCGATAATTTAATCGATTTATTAATCGATGACAGATTTCATTTCTCGATATAATGTGATATATTCATAACGGCTAATTTATGGACATTTGATTTTGTCACTGGCAGTTAATTAACATTCAAATGAATAATATTCTTGATTGGATCGATTTTTTTAATATAGCCGTAAAATGTGGGAATTTTTTCCTTGTTGTCAAACTAAATATTAAATCGTATCATATATAGAGAAAAGATAAGAAGAAACTACTGGACTGGTTTCAAAAATAGTCATTAAAAAAAACTATTTTATCACTGAGTAACATTATATTTATAACTAAGTGTCTTTTTAATCCCGCGCGAGCGAATTCGGGGCCAAAAGCGAGTAGTAGATAAACGGAAGTATATACCTACCTACTTTAAAATGATGTCAATTCCTTCTAAAGTTACTTTTAGGGACTGTGTTTATTTTGAAACAATACAATATCGTTAACAAAAGACGACCACACAGATTGCGTAACTCGTAGGTTTTGAATAAAGAACTTTTTGCGCTGTCCATATTTTTTTTAATATCTCTCAATTAGGTTAACAGATGGTGGTCGTTTTCACACTTTTTTTTAAGTGTTGGTTGTTGTTTGAGATTGACCATGCCAGCCAGTTACTTTAGTTAAAAATGTCCACGTTTACGGTTATAACTGCAGTTATACTCGGATACTAAAAACCAGCTATAGTACTACCAATTATCTACTTATTTTTATTAACTGGTCAGTTTGTTTAACCACTCAAAAACTATTAAACTTATTGTTGGCGCCTGTCACCTTCGTCTGGATCCCTAATGATCGATTACGGACATCACCTACAGCGTCACACAGACATCCCTACTGGACTCTCTTGCACTTCGTGTCACTTCGCGCGGCCATGCATCAAATCTCGCGCTAATCAAGTGATTGTTAATTCAACCAAAATGTATCATGTGTTAAACTACCTCAACCTAAGTACCGGAGTTTCATTAGGTCCACATCTTATAATACACAAGCTGTTGCTCGCGACTTCGCTCGCGTGAAAATAAAAAATATAGCCTATGTTACTCGCAGATAAATTACCTTTCTAACGGTGAAAGAGTTTTTAAAATCGGCCCAGTAGTTTTTGAGTTATTTCAATACATACAAAAATACAAAAATACAAATCTTTCCTCTTTATAATATTAGTATAGATAAACACTTATTTTGACCATTCATTCACCAATAGAAACCATTACATTAGCGAGTAACTAGCTATATTTTATTTATCTTTCAAATAGAAGCTTGAACAATTTGCGAGTTATAAGAAATTAATTCTGTAACACAATCATGCAAAACCCTGATACGGTTCGCATCCTTATACTCAGGTTAATGATTTTAGAATAGATATTTTGTTGCTCGTTACACTTGTAATTGGTAACCCGAGATGTGGGGCTCGTACGAACTTTACTTGCTTACCCTTAAGGCAACGAATACAAGTTGAGAGAAATTTATTTATTTAAGCGTGGGTTTTCACTGGAATTTATGTGTAAAATACGTTTATTACTGTTCCTCTCATTGAGACCACCATATAATTATGTTGTTTTAAAATGTCGTTTTCATCTGCTTTTGTTTCTTTGTATCTATGTTTTATGTGTAATATTTAGTTTTTTATTATATCTACATTTACCCATATTTATTTATGTTGCAATAAAACTGATATGTCATAATTAATTCCAGAATATATTTCTGGTAAGTTATAAAATTTCTTCACGCTAGGTAACAATAACGTGAGAACTTATGAATTTAAAGCGAATTTTTCAATGCGTTAAAACAAAATTCACAATTGCATTTTCACATACGTTAATTTCCCCTACCAATGTCCTTACATATTGTCTTTATAACAGAAATATTTTCCACGTATTATCTGCCGCCATCATTATAATATGTAATTAGCTTACTAAATGTCTAATTTTTACTAATGAAGTTGTACATATAACATGGTAGTGATTTCTATTGCTGTTCACACGATTATAGTCTGTTATTGCCCACTGTTGGTTTGTATTTCACAACTCGAAGTTGTAGCTTTCGAGAACAATTAGTTGGGGTAGAAGTAACGAATGCGGGTAAATCGACTGCGTAATGATACTCGTATAAACTTGATCCTTTGTCTTCTTTAGAAACAGGTTTCGATTTGGTTTAGGAAGTTGTTTTACAAGTGTTTTTCTCTATTACTACCTAAAGCTCTCTGTAGGAGAGTTTAATGCATGGAAAGGTGCATAAGAGGTAGATGAATCTTTATCAATATCAAGAGCGAGATGAAGGTATCTTTCTTCTCTTTCTTGTAATGAACATGACTTAAACATGACGCGTCCTTGAAATTTCATTTTCAAATACTGACCCAATTGTGGGAGCACCAGCATTAAAAAAAACAAAATTTTGATAGTTAATTTGGTGATTTCGTTAAACCACAAGTTATATTCCACATAGTTTTATACTTACTATCAAAATAACTGTCTGCCACAGAGTAGTTACCGAATCAGACGTTTCGAGCTTCAGTAATCGACCAATTACTAAATCTTGGCGTAGAAACGTTAAAGTAATTCATTTTTAATTGTATTTGATGTGGCGCTTCGTTTATTTGTAATTGGATAATTCTAGAATATCTCCTCGTAGTTACCTTTTAACATAATCGCCGACTGCGTGTTTCTGTGTTAATTGGATTACCATCCTCAATATAACCCGTTTAATGGTGTTTAGAGAGACAATGATATTCATTTTACAGTACAAAAAATTAAAGAATATGAGTAATCATTTGAAAAATAATAGTTCTATTCGATTACCTTAATATTACCAACATACAAATATATAAAAGTTTATGATTTCTTTAAAACCGAGCAATTATGATTCGGCGAAAATTATTAATAATACATTTCGCCTTACAATATTATAGTACAGTTAGGTTCCTTTATTATTACGAATTAGTAATCATCGAAGTATGCATATTTCGTGCTTCAATATAATTTTATATCAATCACTTGCTAATATCAGCTCTGTGCGCACACTACTCTATGCCGCAAGCCATTAATTCTTTGGACTTATTAATTTACATAATTAAGTTTTTATGAGACGATAATTTACGACATCTTGGCATGGATCTCGCTTCAAACACTTTAATTAATTGAATTTAAAAAGTCGCACTGGTTGCTACAATATAATAAAGGAGAAAACGACGTATACGATAATTGGTGCTTTTTTTAAAGTATTGTGTGACGATCGTTACGTGTCTCTCCGTGTGTTTTACCTCAATTTATGGTAGGTATTCTATAATGAATATGTGGTTGTTATCCATACAATTTACGTTATCATTATTATTACGAATTAATTTTCTAATACAATAAGTTAATGTTGAAAAAACTTACATGAAACTATTTTTAATCAAATGAAATATGGTAAATTTCGAAATATGGGCGTTCACTAGTTGTACAAAGATATCGCAATGGAGCTTTTATTGTATTAATATTTCGCCTTATAAAAAATTAAAAACAAGTCTTTATGTTGTAAGTTATCTCTGTTTTTTCAAATAAAATGAGAGGGACCGCACTATATTTATGTATAGGTGTATTGGCAGTATAAATCGAAATAATAATTAAATCTACCCAATCATTACTATAAAATATTCAAGTTTACTTATCTTACCTTTTAGATACCTATATTAAAATGTGAATACTTAATACTTCCTATCAGTTTTTAAAAGTCCAATATTAATTTAAATATCATTTAATATTATTGAACGATATTTATTATGCCCGGAGTATCTGCATTATAATCATGACATTCTTAGAACTAGGAACAAAATAGACCTTACAACTGTCGATTAAAAACGCTTTGATAAAGATGTATTCAAATATCACCCTTATATCTAAAACATTAAGGATATAGTAACCAGAATAGCTTAAATTAAATCGATACAGACATAATCTTGTAATTGAAAATCAAGATCCGAGACCCGAAGCCATTACATAGCTAACGATGTAATTGCCATATGTTGCGGTTAGTGTGCAAATTCAAACGATTCTGAAATTACCAATACTTTATAACAAAGTCGAGGAATCTTCAAAAAAATAGTTGTTAAAATGAGACCTTTAATTCAAATTTGTCTACTTAACATTCAAAATCAAATTTATTATTAATCAAAATGTTGTAATCCATGCCACATCTAGTATTACGCGCTTTACCAATGTAATTATTTTTTTCTACTACCTACATTTTGTTGTAGTTTTGTGTACGCTTGCATTACAATGTAACAAACCAATGTTTGATAAATAAGTTCCTTAAGTAAGTGAATTTTGTAATTCTTTTTAAGGAAATAAATAAATTCTTAAACCTTAACATTCAATTTTTTTATAACTAGTCTTATGCATCTTTTTATTTAAATAAAAATAAAATTCAGGTAAACATTTTACATATACAATCTAACTAAAGGTTAAACAAAAACTCTCTAATTTTATCATTCCAGTCAAGCTCATGACATGCAGGTTGTTTAAAATGTGTGAATAACACTTGAAATGCCACCGACTAGAGTTGAATTCAATACGTGAAAATCTTAGCAGTGAACGTGTTAGTCATTTCTTATATTGATAATATTTTAACATGATCTGTAACAATAACAATCTAATTAGAATCGTGTAGTGCTAAACCCCGTTTTTATTTTTTAATATCATAAGGTGATAAACGAGCAAGAGGCTACCTGAATTCGCCGAAATAGCGAAGCGGCCGCTGCCCATAGACATCAGCAAAAAAGATGCGCCGTCTATTTCCCTTTCCTATACGTCTCCATATTCATCAAATCTACTTCCCCTTTTAAGAAACCGGTGGACATGAGAGTATAAATTCTAAAAAAATAGTGTAAAAACCAAGTTTACCTTTATTCATCTACTAGTTTAAGTCAGTCGGTTTTTTTGGATTTCCGAATTAAATTTAGGTTATCAATAATTTTTATTACCCAGTTTTTACATTATCTAAATTAGCGCTTGACCTCGATCCCGCCTAATGTTAGGTGGCGATGTGTGATGGTGAACAATCATTGCATTAATCAAATCATTAAAATTCACTTATGTACGTCAATGTCATGTTTACATTAATATTAATACCATGCACTACAATGTATATAGTATACGGTAAACCGCACGTTTTAATTTGAATACAAAAGAGGTTCAACTATTATTTCAATATTGTTTCAAATCAAAGATCAATGGTATTAATTTACTAAATTATATGTAAATCATTAGAATAATAAACTACGTTCAATTGAACAGGTCAATGCAAAATTATTTAACGAATATATAATTTTGGTCATCATCTCACGTATACGTCCCCATCGAGGGGCTCGGAGCCTACCCTAATTGACTAGGCCATAAACCATAGTCAACCACTACGGGTTGACTTCATATATATCTTTGATTTTCTACACAGATATATGTAGATCACGATATTTTTCTTACCGTAACAAAGTCGGATAAGGCCATTCGTATACAAGTCTTCGAAACTAATATTGTATAACTACGGCACGAGTATCGCGTAGCGCGCTATCGTTCATCGATCGGCGAGTTGTCTAGTCAGTAGAATAGGGACTTATAGTTACTGTTGAGATTCGCTCCGCCATCTTTAAAATCGCAGCGACTTTTCTCACGACTTAACAGGTGACGAGAGACTCGATTTTACCTTAACAAACATTGTATTACCGTCGATTGGTATCAAACATATCTTTATTCTTTTTTAAGACAATAAAATGGGCGATATGTTTTAAACAAGTTTATCAACAGTGGAAACCCATAAAAGATTCAACTGGTTATTGACCGGTTGAAGTTCACTACCGTTCGTGTGTTAGATTCGCATGCCACTGGCAACCCCAGTATTCGCAGTTTCAATTACTTTACGAGGTCGTCGATAAAACAAACGACATTCCAATACAGCTCTTAATACAGTGCGATAAAGTCTTTTTCGGTAAAAAATTACAATGTTTGTATCAATGAAAGAGAATTGAGTGTGGTGACCCTTTTGTAGTGTTTATTTTGCATTATTTATGACACGTATTAGGCTATATTGAGAGCAGATTGAGTCTCCCAAATGTAATTATTTTTTAGATTTCCTTATGTACATAATTCTTATAAAATAAAAAGCGTATATTCATTAGATTAATTTTTAATTGGAATACTCAAAAATCGTTTCAATCCTACGTTTAGTTTAACTTTTAAATAAGTGTTGTCATTGAATAAACAATAGAATATATTACATGCTAGCTGTTGCTCGCGACTTCGCCCGCATGAAATTAAAATAAATAGCCTATGTTACTCACAAATAAATTACCTTTCTGACGGTGAAAGAATTTTTAAAATTGACCCAGTAGTTTTTGAGTTATTTCAATAATACAAAAATACAAATCTTTCCTCTTTATAATATTAGTATAGATGTATATTATGCAAATTTACATAAGAAGGAAAACGAATTGGGTTCATCAAATTCCATAACCGATTCAGTATAATTTATTTTAACATTCCCCAATTGGAAAATATTAATAAATTACATAATTTTGATATTAACAGTTACGTAATTGGCGCCATTTTGCAAATATGGAATAAGCTTCACAATTTTATTTGTTTCTTAAAATTAATTTGTTTTTAAATCAATATCGAATTTTACAAATAAAATAACCACAGGTTACTACGAAAAGAAACCTCTACAACTTTGTTTTTCTTGTGGAAACC
>LD688956.1:3040111-3050232 GCA_003118335.3 Papilio memnon
CGCCATTTCGGCGGATTTAGGTGGCCGCTTGCTCGTTTGGCATCTTATCGTATAAAAAAAACTCTATCCATCCATCCATCTAAACTTTCGCATTTATAATATTAGTAAGATTAGTAAGATGGTAGCAGTTACTAGTAGTTGCTTGGTAGCCATAGAAGTTAATTTATATTTTTATTATAATGTGTATTATAATCAAGTCTGACTTTAAATAAAGATTTCATTAGATTCGATAAAAAATATTAATAAGTACAAAATAACTGGCCACTTCACACGATGGAAAATTAAAAAAACAACATAGTGGTGATTTGGATTTCGTAATGGCGGCTACAAAATTCCCGCGCATTCGTGTGGGCAGACCACACGCATCATGGCGGCATACCGCATTCCCGCCACAATTGTCATACATATTTTATAAGCACTATCGTCCGCGTATTGCAACCTGACTGTACCTAGATCAGAGGTTGGCAACTTTTGTTTTTGTACCAACTTACTATCTCATATAAGGTCTGTAGAATTGTTTTTAGACAAACGAGAAAGTGGCCATCTGAATTCGTCGAAATAGCGAAGCAACCGCTGCCCATAGACATCCGCATTTGCGCGTGACCTACCTTTAATCAACACAGAGAGAGGAGAGACGCACAGAAAGAGGATATCTCCCCTACCTATGCGTCTCATCCCCCGCCAAATCCACTTCAAATTCCCATCCTTTCTGCCACTTTCTTTACACTTGTAAATTATATGTACCTTTATTTCGTTTTAAACTTCAATCCAAACTAACTTAAAGTTTGGTTTTCGGGTTGTTCCCTCAAACAGGAATAGTGCTATTAATATTGTGACCCAGTAGTTCACCACCCCTGGTACATATAGAATAGAAATTGAGTACCTACTTAGGTATGATAAATAATAACCTTTAGGATCGATACTGAAGAATACATAAGTCGACTCTAATGTTTGTATCGTTCTATAGCTTTTGTCTGCGACTTCGTTTATTCGTTAGTTCGGAATAAAATACCTAATAATATAATCGCTTTTTAATGGCAAAATAATTTTTGAAATCCGTCGAGCAGTTTTTGAGTTTTTTACATACAAAAATATAAAACTTTCCTCTTTAGATATTGAGTTGACTACAGATAAATAAAGTAATTTAAAATACTAGAACTATTATAATTTGCGTCGTTGAAAAACTAAATTTGGTCTTGTATTGATGGAAGAAAGTAGATAACTAAGGCGTAACTTTTTACCACCCACTTTAATAAACAATGCACGAATTTTCGAACAGCAATTGACCTACAATGCAAAGATATTAATTAATACAACAATAATTATAACGTTTGAGACGCAAACGTTAATTAATGCATGTAATTAATCTAGCGATATGAGATCTCAAATGTCGAGCTTGTTCGTTAGTCGCTTCAAATGTATGCGACATTTGGGTTCTGACTAATTAGTGTTGGGCGCTGTAAACTCGACCGTTACGGAGAATTTAGAAACACAATTAAGTGTAGGTATATAAAATAAATCTTTTAATGCTTTAATTCTATTTTTGATGACCGGTTTACATTCCTATTCTGGAATAATATAAGCCGCGCATTCTAGTTTACAAGCAGCGACCTCTAGCGATGAATAGATTTAAAACGGTTAATATAAAACTGTTTCCTACCATACGACTATTTGGTGTTCTTCTCTACAACTAATCGCTCAAATTATTAGTTAAATATTAGTGAATTAAATTTCCTTTACTTATTTGATACGATTACCTTGATTATATATTGTTACAAAATATTAGAAATCGGAAGTAATGGTGGGGGTAGTTTTATAAAAGACTTTGCAAGGAGGGGCGCAGCGCTTAGTCAGTCAGTCGCTCAGTCGCTAACAAGCTCTCTAGCCCTCAGTACATCAGTTCCTTTAGTCGCTCAGTAGGTCAGTTCATTTCTAGTCGTCACCACGGAACGTTCGATATCTTTACTTAGTTGCCTTTGTTTTAGAGTAATTCATCAGTATTGCTCACATTACCGCTCGTCTATCTATTTTTTTTTAAAGTCATTTGTGTCGAAATTTATAACAATATTTATATACACTCGATATTAATAATAACAAACATAAATTTGCCTATTATCATCATGCAAACGGAGTCCTGTTGGATAAATTCATCTGCAGATTGATTGATTACTTTAATTAATAGTTTTATACTGAATTTTTATTATCTTTAACTAAATACATATAGTAAAGATAATACTACAGCTAAACTACATAGTAATGTAGTTTAGTTTAGTTGCGTGCGAGGCATCCCTGCGCCACCGAGCCACCGACACACATATCTTTGGACCGCTCTTAAATCAATTAGCTACGACACGAAGACATGTGTCCTTATTTATCTAAATTAAAACAACAAACGAGATATATTATTAGATGTCGGTTTCTTTCTCCGTCGTCATGGCGCGTTGCATTTGAAACGACTGTGATCGTTTGTCACGCAGACTGGTTGCTAATCGCGCGTTTCTCAAATAATGAGCTGCTTCTAAAATTTGATTTGTGTTTTCTTTTTTAAAACACTTGTGTTGAAAACGGCCAAGGCGTGGTGTTTTATGAGTTCATTGATGTTTATGATGTATTGATGCTGTCCCGCTGAAAGGTACATTTAACTCTAAATTCGAACATTACTTCACAAAAAGACAGAAAATGATGAAATATTGCGGACATGCTATTAAAAGGTGGGGTGTCGCAAACAAGCAATTAACAAATTCAGATTCATTAACATAAAACGGATAAAACAAAAAGGGTCAATTTTGCGCGTTTCGGTACACGTAAGAAGTATTGTAATTTTGTTTTAGTATTATGTATATTTATGTATTTAGTAATAGTTGTTGTTGTTAGCATGTTAGCGATTTAGTAGTTTTTTTTTTATACTGGGTAAAAATAACAATCTAAACTAAGTTATTTTTGAAGTATTCATTTATTTGAATCACTAATTCGATCAAGTACCGCCATCTTTTGTCCAATAGCGACATTAAAATGAATCTTCTGTTCAGAGCCATCTAGCATCTATTTTTATTACTACCGAGACATTGTGGTAGCAAAATTATTTGACGACCATAAAATACGTCTGTAATAAACCTACAAAAAAGAGTTGTACAGTGAGCATTGTACTAAAGGCTATTTTTAAACATTTTCGTACGCATATTTCAGTAATGTCAATCGTAGTAGAAGACAACATAAAATGGTCGGTTACTTTAACAGTGACATTTGGCATTTCGCTTCAGCCAGTCGAAGTTAACCGCTGTCAAAGCGGGAATGTGAAATTCTCGTTTGTTGATTCCAAGTGATTGTACTTGAGTGATACGCGGCCTTATATATTAATTTCACCCAACACGATGCCGCCGAGTAGCCTTCGAGTCGTGTACGCGTTCGCCAGAGAAATGCATCCAAAAACTAGTGAAGTTTTCATTCAATACGGCACAGCCGGATTCAGAACTAAGTGAGTAATACATTTTTGAATTATTTATTGTATTGGGTTCTTCCCTATTTTAAAATGTACTGGAGCTATCAAATAGTTTCAAATTATAGTACCCTATGGCACGCTTATTAGTATGCAAAAATGTCACGTCGACAAATCGCCAAGTAAAGACCTATTTGGAATTGCATATTAAATGACTCACCTATAATATTGTTTGCAACGGGAAGTTGCCCATCACGACGTCCGTTCAATATTATACCAAGTCATTGACCATTAAAACAAAAATAAATAAGATTTTCGACATTTTTTAATCATTTCAATGACTATTAATTGTGTTTTAATTGAAGAGACCTTGTTTACCTTAATGTTCTAATGTAAGAGTGGCATTGAAATAAATTGATATGTACAATCACCTTTTATGTAACTTAGTTACAACCTTCTGTGCAAGCCTGCAATGCAGTTCTAAGGTTGAACCACTTTTTTAACCGACTTCAAAACTGAGGAAGTTCTCATTTGATTTGTTTTATTTTGTTATCTCATTTTTATTGGTATACAGGGTGATTTTTAATACAGCTTTGTGGAGGTATAGGACCTCAACTATTGTTTAAGCTGAAAGTATGTTCCTCAATTTTATATAGTTCTAAAGTTATTTAATTTTATGGAAAAAATCATAAAAATACGATATTCTATGATAATTACATCCTTGATTGTGAAAAATTATTGACTTAATTCATAAAAATAGAATATAAAATATGTAACTATTTATCAATTTAATTGATATTTTGATGTGACTAAATGAGATAGGTAAAAAAATTTATTTTTACCTTGTATTAATAACATAAAAATGTAATTACGATCAGGACTAGTAGTTTTACTATTGAATGCAACCCAAATGCAATTCTATTGATGCCTTTAAGCTTATTGCAGATTTCTATGGGCAGAGGTCTCTATTGTCCTGTAATCAAATTGCCACTTTCTAGTTAGCCTCTTCATACTATTAAAAATGAAAGTATGGTATTTTTGAAATATATTTTGACCTTATGAAGTTTATTGACTCCATTTAAAAATACATATAGCATTACCATTAAAGTGCTACTAAAATATGTTTGGCTCAGCGCCATACACTTAGTGATGGATTCCTATATGTAAATATTTATTGGCAAACCATTTTAAAAAGATATATTTTGTACAATGTACTTGCAGGTTTTAAAGATAGAAATTGAGTATTCAAATTCTTTGATTCCCTTAAAAATGGATTGATATGGAAGTTTTTTTTATAAAATTAATTGGGACCATCGAATTATAAATTGTATTGTAGACTATTAATAATTTTTAATTTGCTATTTGCTTTAATATCCAAATACTTAACTGTGATCTAACAAAAAGGCGGGAATGATTTGATACTCTTAATACAGACTTCCATAAAATAATCTACTCCTTAAATCATTTGTCTTATATGATACTAATTGTTTTTAATTTAATATTTCTATGGAATTAGTTAACAATATATATCTATACTAATACTAGCTTTCGCCCGCGACTCCGTCCGCGTAGAATTAAAAAAAATAAAAGTGAGAGTAGCCTATGTGTTCTTCCAGACTATCCTACACGTCTATACCAAATTTCATCGAAACCCGTTTACCCGTTTAGGCTACAAACTCTAACAAACATCCATCCATACATCGCTGTCGAACGGAATAAGTAGTATCCTATCTCCGTCTCCTGGCTCTAAGCTACCTCCTCACCAATTTTCAGCCATATAGGTAAAGCCGTTCTTGAGTTATAAATGGTGTAACTAACACGACTTTCTTTTATATGTATATAAAAAATAAGATAATTAAGAAAGATAATTTACCTGTAACATAGGCTATGTTTTTTATTATTTTCTAATTTCAAGCAGACGAAGTCGCGAGCAACAGCTAGTGTGTATAAAAAGATAACATTGATCAAACTAATGTGTAAAAACTGAGTGGTAAGCATAACATTTAGATAACTGGATTGCGGCCATTTGTATTATCTGATTCAACAGTATTAAGGCTTATCCACACAATTTATGCACAACAAAACTGACACTAAAATACTTCAACTATTAATGTACACATTTAGCACCAATTCGTAAGTGCTTTTATAACGAGCGTTAAAAATACTTTGAAATAGAATGCATTTCCATGCATCTGTTATTACAACAGCGGTTTTAAAACGCGGCGCTTTTTTAACGCGTATTGCATTTGGAGCGTTAGGCCACAGATAATACAGTATACTAGTAAACGAGAGTGATTTTTACTGTTCGTATGAGCATGAGCGTTAAAATAGCGCCAACGTTGAGCGTTACAAAAGCGCTCGTGCGAATGCAGACTTAGCAATTGGAGCACGTGGTAATGCTACTGCGTAAAATATGATGAAGTGATATCGTAAAATTTTAATCATAAAATACTAAAACTATTTTCATATATAAATTTACGTTGTTAATGCGTCTTTAGTGTGCATGAGCCTTTTTGTTTTTTTACAATATCTTAAACAAATGGTGTTATCATTTTAACGTCGTACTGTGTATTCAATTATTTTCTGTAACACTTCATCACTATCGTAATTCTTACTTACTTCTTACTAATATTATAAATGCGAAAGTTTACATGGATGAATGTTTGTTAGAGTTTGCAGCCGAAACTGCTGAACGGATGTCGATGAAATTTGGCATAGATATAGAGAATAGTCAGGAAGGACACATAGGGTCCATACTTTTTTTTTTTTGTTAATTTCACGCGATCGGGGTCGCGGGAGGAAACTAGCTATAAATTATTATTTTACACGATCGTTATGTAAATTTGTTAGTATTATTGAATATTTTTATTGAATTCAAAATCAAAAGTAACAATCTGTTTTATTATGAAAACGAACGAACGACTAATAAAACTGCGCTCAGACATGTATAATAGTAAAACAATAATTTTCTATAATTATACCTCATACCAATACCAATGTGATTTTTCGAATTTCATATGTACATAATTTTCCCGACGTTCTTATGATGTAGGAAAACATCGTAATGCAACCTGCACATATCGGAGAAGAGATTCAAAGATATGTGTGAAGTCAACCAACCCGCAGTGGGCCACAGTGGTTGACTAAGGCCTAGTCACCCTAACATAGGGTAGGCTCCGAGCCCCTTAGAGGGGACGTATAGTGAGCAGGTGATGATGATGATTGCTCATACAATATAATACAATAGAAATATGGTTTCAAGACCGTAGAAGTACTGGAATGTAAACAATCCTTGGCCTTTTTAATTTGTTTAGACTACGGCTACTATTATTCTGGCCAAGGCTCTACGTGACGAAGTATCAGGTTTCCATTGTTTTACAGATGCGTCATTGATGACATATTCTAAGAAAGGTTAGTTAGGAAGCGATGTAGTGACGTAAATTATACTATTGAGTGTAGATAGACGACCACTTTAACAGTGGTAGACGCAGGTGAAATACCACGACCACACCGAAGACAGGCGTGAGGTGAAGTCATTCAGCGTTTTGCCTGAAGTCCCTTTTGCTTTCCCACCCTTTTCTAATAAGGTGAGGATGGGAAGGGGAAGTGGATTCGACGGAGGATGGGACGCATTAGAATGGGGAAATATCCTCTTTCTGTTCGTCCCCTCCGTTGATTAATGGTAGGCAACGAACCTACATTTACGGATGTCTATAGGCAGTTGCTTCGCTATATCGGCGAATTCTGGTGGCCGCTTGCTCGTTTACCACTTTATGATATAAAAAAATATTTAGTAATTGATCAATTAATCTTCAATTTACTTTCGTTTTAGTGTCACTCTCAGAGTAGTATTGTGGTTAATAAGTCCCCTTAGTTAAGATTTATCTTATAAAACGACCGATTGTAGCTTTCATTAATAGTAATTGAAAATATAAAGACCTATTTTAGTACAAGAATCGTAATTAGAACGAAGTTTATTTTAATTTTATTGAAAGTGCCATCTATCTTACAAAATGAGAAACTATATAAGTCTTCTTGTTTCCAGAGCCAGTCTCTTAGAGCATGTGGTGTACCGCATGGGTCTTTTGGCAGTCATCCGGTCTCGTGTGAAAAATGGTAAGTTTTGACTAGTTAATTGAATGTCAACACGAAACAATACAAAAACATTGGTGTCTCTATTCTTTTCAAAGAGAATGAGAGGGATGACAATATAACTATGAATTGTTTGATATGATAGTTCGGTACACTATTATATTTTCGGGTAAACGGTACTGTTTTTGTTTCTTGAACTGCTTGAATCAATTTATTTTATTGTTTGCAAATTATAGTTGACTTTCTAACGGCAGTCTGCGTTTGCCAAAAAGTATGTAGTGATTGGACGTAGCGACGTAGTATTTTTTCTCATCACTTATGACTCGATTAAATGTTACTAAGGAGGCTGTGTTAAATACATATATATTTTACAATATTCAACTCTCTGGGGACTCTAGAGAGTTGAAAATTGTAAAATAAATATGTAAATTAATTCAAAATACTAAGGTTCCTAGGTAAAGCGTGTCTTAAGTGTAGGGTTATTTATAAAAGAATTATTCAAAAATGTACTATGATAGCTGACACCCTGCATAACTAAGAAGTGTGTGTTTACGCTTTATCTTACTAGCTGTTTCCGTGCGGCTTCATCTGCATGAAGTTATAAAATTTTATTTCATTGTTTACCTACATTTGTCAAATTGTCAATTGCAAATGTCAAAATGACACTCAATGATGACAAACAATGGTAATTTTGCTTCCTTGATGTTGGCAGCAACGTATGGCCTCTTTCCCACATTAGGGTTTTTATCCAAAATATTTACCCCCAAGTTTGATGGCGCGAAAATATATAGCCTAAAGCGTGACAAAGTGTAGGGCTTGTTACTAAAAAAAGAGCTATTCAAAAAAATGTTTTGATTGCTGACATCTTAGGCAACAAAGAAGTGTGTGTTTACGCTTTATTATATTAGTATAGATTATAGAATATAGATATAAAGATTGTGTAATAGTGATCCCTAGACAAGGATCTGACATAACCGAGGATGTGGTCAATTGTATCGTAGGACCGATGAACTATATCTGGGACGGTATGCACTTGGTTGCAAAAAACTGAGGTCCGTAACTAGTTCATATAACCGCAGTGACATGGAAATGTTTATTGCGTTATGTAATCGATAGTTATCGTGAAATAGATTTCTGTTTGTGGCTGCACTTAACTACTAGGTCAGGTCGGTACGTTTATTATCTTATAATAGTTTAGTTCTCACACAAGGTGACCTATTTTACATAGCACTGTAGGTTATGTCTTTTATTTACTCCGCGTTTCCACTGTAGTACGAAAGCCTGTTATCTCTGTTTTCATTTATAGAAGGCATGGGATGGTAAATATGTGTTACCGCACATTTTTATTAAGTAGTTTCGGACGTGGAATCCGATGATTACGAAATTTATTGTAAGACTAGCTGCTGCTTGCGACTTCGTCCACATGAAATTAGAAAATGTCTATGTTGCTCAGCGATAACGTAGCTTTTTAATGGTGAAAGAATTTTTTAAATTGGTCCAGTAGTTTTTTAATTTCAATACATACAAAAATACAAATATTTCCTCTTTATAATATTAGTATAGATATTTGTTGGTGTACTTTACGCCCGATATTTCGAATACAAATTTTGTCTAAAACGTTCTATCGAATATTCGTGAAAGCCCTCAGTTTTCTTTGACACGCAGACTACGTGCTTTTGACTATTCAGTAGATAGCGATTTTGCTTAAAGAAAGCGCTCGTTATGTCCGCTCTATTACTAGTAATATATTATCTTTAGTAGTAGTCAATAGGATAATATGTTTTTCAAACAAGTATTTCAACTTGTTGAATTGTTGGATCTCGCAAATCGTACCTCAGAACGGACGTCTCCGGTATGACGGGCGCGGGTCGCATTGCGGACCGCGTTATATTTGGAACACGCTGTATCTTCAACTCTATATAAGCTAGGCTAAACTCACATATTATGTTTAAATATCCAGTTATCATTTTTTATATTAACAACAACTTGGCTAAGTTTTCCATTTTATTGTGACTTATCTAAACAATTTTGTTTTTTTAAATCTGTGTCGGGCTTATTAAAAACATAAATGCTAGTATAAATTAAAACACGAGAATTTTTCAAAATAAATCGATAGACAATAAGGTTGTCAACCTCTGAAATGTGTAAATATAATTTTTCATTTCTTATAATAACTATATGTTTCAGACTATGTTCTACATCTCTGATAAATTTCATCGAGATCCGTAACCGCTTTAGTACGTAGTTACAAACATCAAACCATACAAACCTTTGCCTCTTACTAATATTATAAATGCGAAAGTTTAGATGGTTGTTTGTTTGTTGGGGTTTGTAGCCTAAACGGCTGAACGGATCTCTATGAAATTTGGCATAGACATAGAAGATAGTCTGGAAGAACACAGCCTACTTGCTTTTGTTTTATCTTATTCCACTCGGACGTAGTCGCGGGCGAAAACTAGTTTATAATATTACTACGAAGTATGATTAACAATATAAAGTGTGCCAAGTTGATATGAAATGTACTATTTTACTTAAAACGAGTAAACTGCCAAGTAGGTCTCCGAGCTTTCAAGTCCTATAAATAAGCAAATCC
>LD688956.1:3065787-3076704 GCA_003118335.3 Papilio memnon
GTCATGAGCGTGAAATATATAGTATCTTTTATAAAATAAGCAAAAGTTTATTCCATTATGAAAGCAGGTTTACTACAATTTTTTGATAAAAAGTGGGGATTTTTAGTGTAGTTTGCATGCTAATAACTATTATTAACAAAATATAATATATATAATTTTTTTAATTAAAGCTATTCAAACCACTTCTGATTCCAATTTTTTTTATTAATACTGTTACTCTCAAATTTTATCAATAATACTATTATAATTATATTAAATTAATTTTGATGCTAACAAGAGTTTTCTATGGGGACGATATTTTGAAAAAAACTTTTACAGAAGTATAGTCTTATTGCCCAACTCAGAGTCCCTTAAGTAAGGTCTTAGCATAGATATTTCACATTAAATATACTTTAAAGGAAATCCCTCCACCCTCCAGTGACTTTATTAACTAAGACTGGCTGATAAAATCAACCACAGTAAAAGTTAATCATTAATATTATAAATATACTATATCATATCTATATAATATATTATAATTAAATGATAAATATACAAATATTTTGTACTATTAGTTTTTCACAATTGACATTTCTATTAAAATATTCTTCATATATATTTTAATCACGAGTTCCATCTCTAAAACACAGTTACAAAACAATATCTGTTACTGTACAAGTGTTTATGAAAACCCAAATTATTATAGTCACTTAACAATTTATTTTACGAAGCCTCTACCACTTTTGCTAAACTCCAGCCAAATCTAAGCTTAAATATATTTTTGGTCCATTAACTTGAACATTAGATAATAATGTCTCAGAAAACGTAAGCTAAACAGAAGTAAAAGTAGTAATATCTATTTTTTTTTTAAATTATAATTGAACATATGGCTTTTATATAAATAAGGTTTTGCCCGACTTCATTCATGCGGAATTTAAAAATGGTAAATAGCATGTATGTTCTTCCAGGCTATGTTTTATATCTGTGACAAATTTCATCGAGATCCATTAAGCTATCTATCCTAAATTTCATATTTATAATATTATGTATTGAATAACATTTATTGAAAAATTTAGCTATTTTATTACAATGTTCGCTTATTTACTTGACAATTACTATCTATGTCTTTTTTAAATAAAAAATAAGTGTATGTTTTAGTGATAATTTTCAAAATTGATTATTTGTTTTGTTTTTCACTTGATGTTGAAGTTATATTGAGTATTTTAATCTGTATTAATTTTTAAATATACATCTTCATTTGGTAAACAATTAAAATGTACTTAATACCACATGAGCACACAATAACAATGGCTATACTTCATTCGTCAAATACTGCAGTTATTAGCAGTAAATCTAAATAACAGAACAAGATAGAAATTGTAAGATACTATGGTAACATAGAATTGTGTAACTGTTAACTTTAATATATAAAATTAACTTTAAAAATACATTTATTTCTTACCCAAGATATGGACCTAAGTATGGTACTTGATCACAATAAAAACAATCTGGCACTTTTGTTTCTTGTAATTCAACTAAATTGGTGCTTATTTCATTAGCTACATAATAATATCTACATCTTCTAGGTCCTATGTCCTCTATAAGTGTGTCATAAGGTGGGGAAAGTATATCAAAAAACGCAGCAGGCATTTCCAATGCTTCTATTTCGTGATAGTTTGAAATTGTCGGTGTTAAAACACAAGTTTCACTGTTCGCTGCACATATTGAGTTTTGTGATATTGTCGCAAACAATCTTCTCCGTTTGTGAATCCCGTGCGCAATACGCGCGGCTTCGTGTTTAGCACGTATTGCGAAATCAATTTCATTAACAGCCTCTTTGAGTGGAAATTCCGTAAAACTTCTTATACGTACAGCACCAGAGATCACTTTCAGTAATCCGTGCATATGTGGATGGTCATGCATTGGCATTTTAAAACCCGGCTTCAAGACAAATATGCTCATATTTACAAGACTATTTTGAAACACTTCCACGTATGTGCACGGAGCTTTATTCGGTCTCCGCCAAGTTCCCGGGTCACTAAGATTATTATCGTATCCCAAATCTTCCGCTTTTAAATTATTCATCATAGATCTTAACTTAAGTAAGTTTGTATGAAGATCGTTTTTGTACTTGTCATCGAAGGTATGCAATGCCTGTCGGTATGTTGATACAATCGGCGGAACGTTAACAATTTCCATTGCGGACTTCGCTTCATCTCTTATATCCATATGAAATCTGACTGCACTAATACACGAAAATTTTGTTCTTGTAAAATAAGAGGAAAATATTCTGCACGATAACAAAGCACAACTGTCAGCAAACGTCATTTTTACTGAAAGTGACATTTCGTTCGGATACTTCCGCGAACTTGCAATTATTTATTGCTTTGACTAAATTACGGTATTTTTATTAAAATTCTCAATGACCTAAAAATATCTTAAAACAATATAAAACTGAATAGAAATATAGACTAGATATACAAAAACAAAATCTATTGGTTAAGAATTCCACAAAAAAAATATCAAATGGTATACAGAGCCATCTGTTGTGTATATTGTTTTATGAGTTATTTATTCAGATTTGAAGAATTTAAATGTTTTTAGCGAAGAGAATTAACATTTACAACTTTAGGTACGTTTTCAATGTTTCTTTGAAAGGTTTTAATTGTTGTTCATTATATTTTCTGTTAATTTATTTTATCTTAAATTTCTTTTAAGTCTAATAGATGGCAGGCAAGTAGTTATTGTAAGGGGAAAAAATGATCTGTTCCGGTTAGTTCCACGGAGATCCCGGAACCCTCTTCTACTGCACTAGGGGCTGGCCACCGAGGGGGTTTTAGTGGGTCAAACCCCACATAACAGAAGAAGGCAGGGCAATCTTTTGAAGATTCCCCTTTGATACCCAAAATAGGGGGGGAAATTAAACATAACTTTAGAATTAAATTGATGCATACAGATATTAAAATAATTTACATTCAACTGTAATTATAATTGTCTGCGACTATTGCAAAGCAGTGGAATTTTTTTATTTTAATTGCCTAATTGTAAACCAAAAAAAATCTCATTTTCCCAAATAAAAAGTAAAAGCCGCGAGTTTTCCTTAAAAATACACATAATGTACTTTTAAGGAAAACTTACGGCAAAGAAATATAAACGGTTGAAATAAAACTACATATTACAAAACAAACTACAGCATACATAAACATATGTAGGTAGGTATAACAACTAATGCGTTAAAACATCACATAAAACTTCGTTATCCGTTTAAAACGACCTCTTACCTATGCCATTGTAGAAAACTAAAACAATTGAAAACCGATAAAAAAGCGTTGAACGGGCAGCAACAACCGAGGTCACATTTTATGTGTGGTCGACGTAAATAATGACGGGAGGTTCGCCCGTTTGTACCACTTAAATAAATAAGTCGCTCAACGTTAGTACGAGATTGCGTTTTATTTGGTTCCGTACGGACTGCGTTTTATCGATTTCGATTTAAACTGTTTATTCGATTAACTGGCAACACTAAACACAGATAAATTCATCAGTGTGCGCAACACACTACACGTGTGTAAATACATGTTGCACTAGTTTCTAGAATTACGCTTATACTAACGATGTTTCAATTTGAAGAAAACAAATTGTCTTTAAATATTTTTGATGGCAAAGTAACTAGTGTACCTAATTTCGCTAAAATAGAGGAAGCATCTGCAAGTAATAGTTATATGTGCTTACTTTTTAATAACAAGAAATAATGTACTGAAAAATAATATTTACCTTTCACACTTTTATAGCTCATAGACCTTCAGCTAGCGACGCCCATGTTGCGAACTCGACCTGTAATTTTGACATCCGATAAATGTATTCTAATTAAAATAAGCTATCAAATGTATTTTAATTCACGTGTAAAACAATGAAATGATATAAAAAGTTTTCAAAGAATCCGAGTGCTACCGTGCTCTGGAGTTCGTCAGGTGATCGTGGGTGGTCTACCCAGAACTCTGCATGCTTACAGTTAAGTCAAAGTAACTAAATAACAGTATCAAATCGCAGCTAATTGAATAACTCTCTGGAACGCGAAAATTATGGTAATGGTAAAATTAAGATATAGTGAAAATTGGCTAAATAACTTCTGCGCGGTGTATTAAAAAAATTAAAATGTTTTATCTCAAATATTCTCGATGAAATTATAAAGCAAGTGAATTAGTTATCTCTTTAATAAAATCAGGTCAACTTCGTCTAGAAAAGTACTTTTTCTTATAATTTTTAATTTAATGGCGCACATTTTGACATCTGTCAATAATTTCCCGACATTTCTAAAAGCAAAGCGGTTTCATTTCTTATCCAATTCGCGGGAACTACGTCACGCGTGGGCATTATAATTGTGCCAATATTTCTGTTTATTTTATAATTATTTTAGTACGCCTCATTTTTAATTAGATGTGTAGGTGTCGAACATATTACGGAGAGTTTTTAAACCTACGATTAAATATTTGGATGCTTGCGTTTTTTTTTTTAAACAAGTAAAGCTACGCGTACAAAATATGCCAACATGTTTTTTGTTAATTTCTTTTATTAATTAAATTTAATGTATGCTCTGTTTTATTTGATATAAGAAATAAAATTAATAGGCAAGTAACTCTCAAATGTTAGATTTTTTTTACTTTTATTGCCTGAAATGTAATATTATTAACTAAAAGCCAGTTTACAACATTCTAAATTTCCTTTGAATCGCAGTTCGAAGTACACAATTGAACAATCTCGTGCCATCATGTTGGTGCTAAAACAATATGGAGGCATGTTTATTGTTCTAACACGGAAACAGTAGCACATATTTAGTGGAAATAACTCGCTCTGGTTCTGTACTCGAGGGATGTCCAATCGGTAGTTATACCGTTTTTTTTAATCGGAAAAACGAGCGCTTTTATTCAACGGCAGGTTTCCGCTGTTAAATTGCATAAAACATATCATCGTTTTCATTATCTTTGAAAAAAATACAGATAACAATATGTTTTAATACAAACGTTTCGGCAGTAGTATTACACAGTTAAAAACCTACCTTCGAAAGCGGTAAGACCATACTTCCAAAATGTAAAAGAAATTAAATTTCATACTGCGGCGATATTTTGCAATCGTTTAAACTTCAATTGAGGGATAAAAAAAATTACTAACAATTTTGTAGGGTACACTTGTATAGGTTTTGGGAAGATAATTAATTCCCTTTACAACACTATTCACGAGAACAACACTAGCACGGCCATTACCAGGACTACAAAGCGCAAATGATACGAAAATCGTGTATGAATGTAAATTTAAATAAACATAAACAAATCTAACGGAGCGGTTTACGTATTGTCTATTTGTAATGCTCCTGGAAAAAGTTGCCGGATGGTTAGCTATGAGAGCACATTATGCTTTTTATATTTTTTTTTATGAAAAGGCAAATGTTACGCCAGTCACACAGCCAGCTATCAAATTGTAAAAAGTACGTAATTCAGTTTATCCTAATGTCCAATAAGAAATAAGTGTATATGCTTTAGACGATTAAAATTAAAAAATAAGTAGTTAAATAAAAAACAATTTAAATTAAATGATTATGAATTACTTCAACTTTTATATACCACAGTATAACATAATGTATTTATTTCGTTAGCCTACATGGCACCCAAATCTATATCTATACTTTTATACTAATAATTTTTGTATGTATTGAAATAACTCAAAAACTACTGGGCCGATTTCAAAAATTATTTCGCCATTAGGAAGGTAATTTATCTGTGAGTAACATAGACCATGTATTTTAATATATTTTAATTTAACGGGGACGAAGTCGCGAGCAACGGCTAGTACTTAATATAGAGGCATTTAAACTATTTATTGAATCTCAAATTTATGATGATGATGCATTTATACATCAATCTTTTCTTCCTTACGCAATGTCCTATTTTGAAAAAATCATTTTTTTCTTTATTTTTCCCTTAATCTATGTTCAATTTACTACCCGTTTCAATTTATGGTATTTAAAACGAAAAAAATCGTGCATTTAAGGGTTAAAATTGGGCTATTAAACTAGTATATCAACATGAACACTAATAGACACGGAAGTTTGTCAATTCCAATCGGTAGTGGTAACATAGCGCCTCATGCTTGTGACAGACGGACAGACAGACGCGCCGGAGACGTTCACAAAGGATTGGGACGTTTCCGCCGCGTCTCAACGCTATCTCTGTTTATGTTTGACGCATTTACTTCGATGTTCTACGCACTACTAAGAACACTACATTACGCTTTTGAATGCGAACACACAGAATAATTACGTATAGAGAGTTTATTTCGGTAATTTAACATTTTTAATTTTTTTTCCCGAATTTCCAAATGTCAGTGTGTGTGACGGAAATGTACACCAGTGCAATATTTTTTTTCAAGTTCAGGGAAAAGGTATATTGTTAATCTATACTTCTATACTAATATGATAAACCGTAAACACACACTTCTTTGTTGCCTAAGATGTCAGCAATTACAGCATAATTTTGAATAACTCTTTTATTAATAAAAAGCCCTGCTTACGTCACGCTTTAGGCTGTATATTTTCACGCCATTAAACTTAAGGGGTAAATATTTTGGATAAAAACCCTAATGTGGGAAAGAGACCATAAATTGCTGCGAACATCAGGGAAGTAAGATTGCCATGGTTTGTCATCATGTCATGTCATTTTGACATTTGCAATTGATAATTTGACAAATGTAGGTAAACAATGAAATAAAGTTCTTATAATTTCACGCGGATGAAGCCGCATGGGAACAGCTAGTAAATTAATAAAAATAAAGTTAGTAATTAATTTATCTAATTTTACAAACACAGACAATATTTTGATTTATTGTTGTTATAAAACTATTTATCAGTGTTTTAAAAAGATGCGATTAAATTTATATTTATTGTATATTAAAATGTACTAAAAAGCGAGAAATGAAATATAAACATAAGAAAAAAGGTTGTATTCGGTTAACATTTTATGTCAATGACAACACTCCTCCTAAAAAGGCCTTCGGCGTCCTTCCATCTCGCCTCACTTTTGTGCTCCGAATGCTCCATTTAAGGTAGTATCGATTTGTATTTTGTTCCTAACACAGGGTTTTTTGTTTAAAGTCACAAATACAGATAACATCGAGGCATTTAATATTTACCTTCAAATCATACGAAACTTTTCTCAAAATGCATTTAACGATATAAAAAACAAGAAGGCATCACGCATTAAAAAAAAACTTAAAGACCTATTAAAAGCAACCCAACTCTTTTCGTGCCAGAGTTTTAACGTAAACATTGTCTTAGTCGAAGCGACAAAAAAGTTTTAAAATAAAATTAATAGACGACGTCACGTGTGCACGTTCTAGGAAACTGGTTAATTATCTGTTGTAAAGTAATAAAACGTAATATTATACTGGAAGCATGTTTAAATATAATAGCCGAGCTGGCTTGCTTCTACCGGATTTCTGTTGCCCGCAGATTAAAAATATTAAGAAAATAATATATGACGACCTACAAACTTTAATAAGATAAACTTAGGTTTATGAAATGAACTCATTTGGCAGAATGTAGTTATCCGTCTCCTCTATTCATTTTTTTTATTGCTACAAAGATCAATGCGTAAAAAGAAAATGTCATTATGCCTATATCTACTAAGTAATCATTTTTTTTTAAATGTTGGCTTTAATCAGTTGGACTTAAAATAAATTGTACGTATTCATTCATTTGATTTCATTGAGGCACATTTACATTTCAGTAGCGTAAACTTTTCATATCTTTCCCCTACCTGTTTACTGTGCTCGGAAGTATTGGAGGAGCGTTTGATCGTCACTGAATACTTGTACGAGTAGATTTATTATTTTTTTTATAACCATTTTATTGTACATTTCACCTACTTTTACTTATGAAAGTCCGATTTTATTATCAAATTCAGTATTTACTTAAGTGCTGAATAGACTAGATTGAAGAATATAGCCATTAAATAATAGATGGATACTGCCTTGGAGGGTAAAGTTTTTCGCAGGTATTTCTAGACCTGAGTATCACGAGAGGTACATATGTTATATTTTAATACGTCAAGCCACAAAAAAAAAATAACAAAAGAATTTACCAGCCGTGCGTCGCGTAGTCCTTAGTTTTGATTTCTGTCATCATCACCTTCATCATGTTAGTCTTGGTCTATCTATCTATCTATTGCTTGACAGAGGTCTTTTCCATGCCATTCCTTGTGGGCCTCTGCTGATCTCATCCACACCCTGCCCCGGGTTCGGGGCGTTGTTGCATGGGTACTTTATCCACTTAAACGGTTGATGACGTACCCGGGCAACAAAGATTGGAATGGTTGGAAGTCTGCCATCTGATATCTTTATGATTTTTAAAATGATCAGCAATATATAGCTTGTTCATATACTAAACGGTGCACAGAAGAGTATAGTCTTGCTAGCGGCTATTCAGTTTTATTTTTATAGCAACACACATGCGGCCGCTCGCCTCGGATGAGGTTAATTCGGTCCGCAACGACGCTTTGTGGTGCGCTAATTGATTTCTAAACGGTTTTATAAAATGGCCGCCTCTATTGCCATTTGGAACGTGCCTTAATTGAGATGTACGTCTTGATGCATTTTGATTGATTGGTACGTTTATGAAAACCGTTCTTTTGCCTCTTTGGAACAGAAATCAAACATCCGCGGAAATGGTAAACCAAAGATTCGAATATCCGCTTGTCTTGTAAGACATCAAAGGATTATGATGACTTGTTCCGAAACTAGATTTAGATCTGTAATTGTAAGACGTAAAATATAAGCCAATTTTTTTTTTGTATTTTTACTCATTGTCAATTGTTTTCATCTTTCGTCCAATAATTTAAAAAAATCCTTCGCACACAACTGTTTTACATCACTTTTAGTCACAATTTCCATAAAATATGTTGTAATACATAAAATAAGCGTGAAAGTAAAATGGCCGCCGTGTACGGAATTTGCTGTTCCACTAATTTTGAAGAAATCTGTTTCTTTGCATTACATAACGCGCGTGTTGCAACGCCCCCGTGCGGTCACTCGCGCAATCACTCCGCAGTTTTTATAAAAACGAATTGAGCGTAAACTTTATAATCATCGCTATTTTTCGACTGTTCAAATGAGATTTTATCGTTCACACAGGGCTGTCAACTTTGCGTTCAATTTTTGCATTATCCTATTATATTTTTGTATTTCTGTCCTGTGTCTTTATTTATGTATCGTAAATGTATATAAAAGGCGCACAGGACTGTGCCAGCTTTATGCCTTTATTCCCGCCAAACCTTATATTATATTTTGCACAGCGTTTTTTAGAAACCGCGATGCGCCATACAATTTGAATGGGACTACACATACTTACATGCATGAGAAAACTTTCCTTCTGAGTCATCGTAAAAACAAGAGTGAAAAGAAAACATTTTAATTACAATTTTTTATTCAGTGTCAACCCTAGTTGCATATGTGTTCGACCCGCAGTTTTCATATTCACTACAAACGCGTCTAACACTGTTCGTACCGAAAAATTACAAAACAAACTTCTATTAACCGTATTTATTGGTATGTGTAAATTAACGTTTCCGGTATAAATTGATACACAACGTGATCTTTGAAGAAAAATGTTTTCTATTACGATTTAGCGAGTCATAATTTAAAAACATTACGTTATTGACTTGCTTACCATATGTTTTAATAGAGAGTGCATTAATGTGTTTAATATTGTATAACTTAAATAAATATGGTATTGAATAAAATAAATAATTTGTAAACAAAAAATATCGTTCTAAATTAAACATACAAGCGAATAAACATTTTTATAACAAAATACAGCCAATAATAAAATTAACCTGGTAACTTGACAATTTAATTTGTAGGTTATGATTACATCCAACTTTTGGTACAGATCATACGAGTTCACCACATTCGGTAGCGAACATGTAGTTTAACAGCGGCTCTACTATATGGGTTTATGCGGGTAACCGGGCTCATTTTTATTCATCCGCAAATGAGGGTAAGTTGAATTTCTGTACGGTTCGGCCGTGCGAGGCCTACGGAGAAGTGTGCGGGCGTAAAAGTCGTGTGCAAACAGGGCAAACGCTGAACCGCATTTGAAGGTCATCGGAACTGGTTGTTTGTCAGACATCGCGAAAGACACACCGGGCGTGTCATTTTGTTAGCGAACGGTGTCGCTTTGAATTTCGGTTTTGCGTTTGAAACAATAACGTACGGGTGTATCTGCACGCGGCATCGCTGGCGTCTATAGACTTTGACATGACTTGACTCGATTGACACAGACAGTGACCAGGCACCTACAGACGGTGAAGGGGCATCGAGTTCGTAAGTGCCACTTTATCCTTCATCATCTTTGTTTACAATATTATGCACACCGGTGCATGTGTAGTCTCATGGTCGGTTGTGCCGCGGGACCCGAACCCGGCTTGTGCGGCAATTTGAAAATATTATTATAACAAAATTCAATAAATTGTTTTTAAATTTGTCATAACAGTTTAATACCATTGGTAATTTGCTCAAAAAAAAAACTTAACTATGTATTTATACAGTTTAAAAATGTGAGCTCCGATACACGTGCGTTTCGTGTTTGTTTGTTCAGCGATGTGTGCGTGTCACTAAACATGTTTTTTATTGTTTTACGGCAACAGTAAACGTACGAACAGAAGCTTATGCGAACGTTGTGGCCGTAACATAATTGTCGGTAATTAAAAAATGCTACGTCTGCTATATGTACGTTTCACGATATAATGACCACAGATTATCACAACCGTCACTATTGAGTTGTTTCAGGTGGATATTTTTATTGCTGGCTAGTACGGCCGTATTGATTTTGTTTTGAAATTGGAACGCTTTTGTTTACGTTCTTTTTAATTTGAAAATTATTGTTTTTAA
>LD688956.1:3085170-3102989 GCA_003118335.3 Papilio memnon
CAAATGATGAAAGAATTTTTAAAATCGGCCCAGTAGTTTTTGCGTCAATCAAATACATACAAAAATACAAAGTTTTTCTATAATATTAGTATAGATATAGATTAGAATGATAAATTTTCTTTTAGCACGAAGAATTCAGAAGTGAAATAGGCGTTAGTTTTTCTCTAAAATATTGTTATGAATCAATTAAAATCTACCGATGTATTCTCTCAGGTTTCGTTATTCACAAAAAACGGGTTAATTTTAAAATATTTCCTTAGTAAGAGAAGTTTTCTTTAGCGTTCTGACATTGTATATAATAACATACAATTTCAGTTTAAGCGTTAAACACTTGGCTCCGTGTTTTGGTTCGGAGCCAATGTATTGCAATATTTATATAAACGATGTATGTTTGTCTGTATTTAGCATACAAATTGTATGTTTATTTTGCGTCTTATCTCGGTCAAAAAGCAGGACAAACAATTTAATCTGTATCGTCCCTTCTGATAGAGTTAAAGTCTATGACATGTCAAAAATCATCGTGGGAGCCTGACCATCTCAATACGGCCTTGTGTGACGCGACCCTTGACTAGTTAAACACAATTAGTGCTGTTTAAAAAACCCATATTGCTGTTAAGTAAAGTTAAAAATTGCGTTTGTTTTCCTAATTGATTATTTGAATGTTGATTGATAATACAATCTTGAACTTTCTTTAACAGTTTTCTTTTATTTCTGTCCTGTTATGGGCATATTTATCCACAATATAAATGCTACGTGATACGACTTCTTGCTGCCTTAATCCTGTGAACACTCAATCTTCATCATCACGGGTTATTAAACCAGGTCTATTTAATCTGTCATGTACTTTGAGAAGACAATTGGCTGTTTTAGTACAGCTTTATGGCTTTTTATGTTATCGTTTACTTAGTATTCCGGGAGCTATTCCGCTATATAAAATGTAAGCGACACTGAGTAAATAGGCACAAATTTCACGGCTAGTATATCCCGCGCCCCCTCTTAAAAGCCGGAGTCAAGTGATTGTTTGACGTTTATTCGCAGGCAAATCTGTGTGCTTAGCGTAATCCATCAAGAGACTTGATTTAGACTAGGAGCTATATATGGAATTATTTTCCTCATAAATAGATTTGTTTTTGATCACAGTTACAGCTAGAGTCTGGAGAAATATGTATTACTTTTATTTAAAAAACTATGTATAGATACATGAAACAATTCAATGTGGTACTACAGGTTTTAACAAAGTTTTGGGTTCGGGTTAACTTTAAAATTAACTTATATTTCGACACGCAATAACAACAGATAGAAAATAAAGATACTTATTTCAATTTTTAGCAACAATAAAATAATTGGCTTTCAGTTATTTTATTGTTTTAACTACATTCACTAAATAAATATAAATAACTAGCTCTTCCCTTGCGGCTTCATCCGCGTGAAATAATAAAAAATTTAATTCATTGTTTACCTACATTTGTCAAATTATCAATTGCAAATGTCAAAATGACAAATCATGGCAATCTTACTTCCTTGATGTTGGCAGCAACTTATGGTCTCTTTCCCAAATTAGGGTTTTTATCCAAAATATTTACCCCCTAAGTTTAATGGCGTGAAAATATATAGCCTAAAGCGTGACCTAAGTGTAGGGCTTTTTATTAAGAAAAGAATTATTTAAAAATATGCTGTAATTGCTGACATCTTACGCAACAAAGAAGTGTGTGTTTACGCTTTATTATATTAGTATAGATTTATGAGTTGAGTTTACTATAGCAGTCTCCTAGACTATAAGAATAGACAAGCGGGATGTCTGTCCCCTCCGCAGTGGAATACAACACTTTAATGCACCGCAACGAAGTTTGCCCGATGCTCTAAATCTTTGTACAAAAGATCCTCACATATATGTTTACTCTTTGACTATCTGGCTATGTAAGTTTTTAATATTCAATTTAATGAATACTTCAAGCTCTTCATTACACTATAGGTTGTCACATACAATTTCGTTTACCTTACTTTTGTGTAAAAGTATTAAATTGTTATTTGTATAGCTAACAATAATTCCATTTAATCAATTTTTTTTGTTAAATTTCTTTTTCGTTCGTTTTTGTAAAGAATGAAAGGACAAAACTGTAGGTAATTTCTATGCAAACATATTTTTAAAAAGGACAAAACTATCGAATGACATAAGACTTTTTACGAAAACAAAAATTATAAAACGTTTTAAAAAGTTGCTGTGAACCCTTTTATGTGTTGGTTGTGTAATATGGAAAGCCCTTTTGCCTCGCAGTACATCTCTGGGCCGGTTGTTTGTGTAAACTCAATTTTAATATCGTGTTACAACGCTTTGGTAAAAAAAAAATCCGCGCTCCGCCGCAAAATGCATGCGCTTCTCAAACTTAGCGGACGATTAAACTCGGGGACGAATTACTTTAGTTAATAACTAGCTGTTACCCGCGACTTAGTCCACACATTATTAAGATAAAAAAATAGGCTAGTGCCGTTTATGTGAGTTACCCTTCAGTGAACGTTCGGTCGAAATCGGTCCAGCCGTTTCGGAGATTACCCGGAACAAACGCAGCTTGCGGACAGACAGACAGACAAAAAAATAATTAAATGCGATTTTCACGCAAATACATCATCTTCCTGAAATCTGGAATTTTCTTTTGATATTACAAACAGACACTCTAGATATAGATAGAATAATTCGTGCCACATCTTACGCCTCTCGTCGACTGCCGTGACAGTATTTATACATATTGTGTCTCTGTCTTATTGTAAGAGAATGTAAGGGACGGCAATATGTATCACTGCAGAGGAAATCCACAGTGACATAAATATTTTGCCTGCTTTTTTATTTTATTTTTACTAATTTCTGCCCGGGAATTATTTTGGGTACCAGGGTCTCATACAGTTTGAGGAGTGTTGTCGGGACATTAGCGCGGTGCGTCGCAAGCGGCTATCAAGTAATAGTTGTGCGCCGGATGCTCCTTGTAAATATCGCGCATATAGCTGGCACACAAAATCTATGGAGTCGTCTTAATTATTTTTTTTTGTATAAATTGAGTTTGAATAGTAAACCAGAGTTATTAGATTTAGAATAAAGAAATACTAAAGAAAAAGTATTGATATGTATATTTTTTCTTATTGCATTTCATTAATAGAGAGAATTTTAGAGAAAATAGAGAATTGACGGGAATTTATGGGTATTTTTTCAATAATAAAACACTTATTATAGGTCATATTTATTTGTTTTTTTTTTAATGCAAATTTATATCTAACGATTCCAGTAAATAAATCTGACGTAGTTATCTATGTAGGCGAAGTAAATAAGTGTTTAAAAATAAAAATAAATCGTCAGTTGACGACTCTACGCCCTCGCACTTCCGTTTAACAAGCGCCAATAAATTAATTAGAGCTTCGTTAAAGACGTCAATCGCTTGTATTGAATATCGCTTCCTCGCACAACATCCTAACAGATGACTCTTCCTCTGTTACGCCATTCTCGCCTCTATTCCACATCGGGATGGACTTAACATTAGAAAAATTCGGCACACAGTTTACGTATTACACTAAAAATTAATGTAAACAAAGTATGTTATTTTCGATGTTTTTAAAATATAAATGAGCCTCATTGAGGACGGCTCGTTCAATGAATTTGAAAAAAAAAAACGTAAAAATAGTGTTAATGGTCTCACAGGAACCATTTTATGAGGGATTAAACGAAAGGAAGTGCCTTCACGACCTTTTTATCTGGGAGTTTTACGACGAAAGAGGTTTTATATCCATAATTACGTATTTTTTACGCGCGTAAAGGGGAACGGATAATTAGTTGCATGGCAAAGTATACGCGTGCTCTGGGGTTTATTTTACATCTAGATGAGTACTAAATCGATGGTTTTATATCTTCCGAACAATAGCCATCTGGAATTAAAGAGCTGACCTATTTTAAATTCCCAATAATTATCTACAGTACTTCGAATAAAGTTTGTAGTTAAAAACAATTACAAAATATTAAAGATTTAATTTTTTTAGTCAATAACTGAGGGAGGTATTGGTAAGTTTTATTCTCTCCTGATCAATAAATTACTTCAATAGGCCATTTCGTGTTTACAGCTTCAAATTATGTGGTTTATATGTAACTTTAATCCTGGCTGAATAATACTTTGGTTGTCGCATAATAAAAAAAAACATAAGGATATACCATAGACAACTTTCCCATGGATTATAAAAAATAATCGCAAGTCCATTGACGAAGGGCCACCAACGCACTAGACAACGCAAGTACTGTCGCCTGTGAAGTGACCGCCGCGGGGTGGGCGACGCCTCTCGTCTAGACAACACCCATACTATGCAAACTCGAATGTTTAAAGTGAGTTTTCTGCGAGTTTATGTCACGTCAAAGACCCACCAAGGGCCTCGAGTCTACCATAAATTAATGATTAGGCTAAAGCTTGACTTGTCAACTCAAGTCAACCAATTATCCTCACTAGACTATACAAGTTACTTAAAGTTAATTGTGTTAAATCTGGTCTATATAATTTTATAGATTAATTGTCTAATGAATTTGACATTTAATCTAATGTCTACTTGTATACCTTGATAAAGCTACAATAAATAAACGGTAAGATTTATTTTTACTACGAGTTATACTTACTTTTTGTTATCTTTTACACATCAACCTTGTTATAATAATGATATAAATAATATTGCTTCGACTTGCTATTTTGCTTGTGGTAGGGGATCGCAGTTGCACAAAATCTGGTGCGATTTTTTTGACGTCTCGACTGATTTGAAATTGTTTTGCCTATTAGTTAAGTGGTATGCCAAATTGTACTAATTTGCTTTTTCTACTAAACCTTTTTTTTGTTCAAAGGGGTAAAGGTTTAAAAGGTCGCTCTAATGCTCTTTTAAAAGATTTCCGGAGTGTTTATAAAAACATTGTTTCGGCTTGGCTTGTTTCTAGCTTTCATAATTAATAAGTCTTTAGTAGTTTTTAACTTAGAAAATATAAATCAATTGGATTGAAATGGAAAATAGAAAAGGGAAATTTTAAGAAAATACTATCTACGCGAAATTAATACGGAACTAGATCTAAAACATGAGGAAAAAATATTTTTTTAAATTACATTCTTCAGAGCAGTTTATTGTGTTATTTAATTTCATAACCGAATCAATAACGGGTACGTTTACCTTAATTCTCTCAAAATCTATGCACAACTTATATCGTTAGGTTTCGCTCGAGACTCCGTCCTCGTGGAATTAAGAAAAAAACAATACTAAGAGGTCTGTATGTTCCAGACTATCCTCTACTTCTATGTAAAATTTCATTGAGGTCCGTCCGTTTAGGCTACAAACTCTAACAAACATCCATCCATTTAATCTTTCGCATTTATAATATTAGTAAGATTTTTGTGCAATAAGGTGATTAGAACTGGATATAGGACGTTAGTCCGATGAGAACCAGCCACAGTTTCGATTCGTAGCAAATGTGCGACGTAAACAAAGCTCTGGGAATGTCGGCCATTACTGACGCCATCAAACGAACATTGTCGTTACGCAACGTTGATTGTCTACATGTGCTTAGACAAGTGTTGTCACTTATGTAATCTTTAATTATTTACAACTAGCTGTTGCTCGCGACTTTGTCCCTGACAAATTAAAAAATATCGCCTATCTTACCCACTGATAACGTAGCTTTTTAATGGTGAAAGAATTTTTGGAATCGGCCCTGTAGTTTTTGAGTTATTTCAATACATACAAAAATACAAATCATTCCCCTTTATAATATTAGTATAGACTAGCAACCCATCCCAGGTTTACGCAGGTTTTACGCAAATAAGAAAAAATTGCGTGGACTTCTGTGATTGAACAACTATTTTCGAAATTAAAGTTTTTTCATAGTATAGAATTATTAAGCTTAAAGTTTAGTCGATATACATCCTATACACACCCTATACATATTGTCATCTCAGTTTTTCTCGAGGAAAAAGAAAGGGATACAAGCATGGATTTTTACGAGTGTTGGACCTTGTAACAATACGAACTTTTCACAAACACATATGCAGTTCAAGTTTCGATCAATGTGAAACGCATTGAGGAGAAATATAATCTACAGCTATCGATATTTCTGCAGATAAGTTACCGAATAACAACTAACTACACTACAGTATGTATCACGTGGCGCGCTAAAGAGGTACCGAGTACAAAAAAGTTTATAAAAGAAAAACAATTAAATGGTTAATTCAGTCGGGAGCTGACCGATGTTTACATGTGAGCAGCCAGTAATTAGTGATGTGCTGTAGGCGTATTTGTTTACCTGATGACATTTCCGGCGCACGTGCTCCGAAACACGAGCCCAGCGAGCGTCACCACTAAACGTTGCTAGGGATGTAACTAATTTATAATGTATTATTGATATCGATAGAATAGGTTTTCTTGTGGGCACTGGACAAACTAGCCCGTGAACACTATTCCACCTGACGTTAAATGGTGATGTGATTGAAAAATAATTCACGCTAGTTGAGGAAATATAATTATTTACAATGTTATAATTTAAGATTCTTTTTACTAAACAGTGGTGCAATTTTCAACATTTTCATTGTTTTTAAGTCTCGTGTTTCTATAATTCAAGATTGAGTTTTAGTAAACCGTCATTATGTAGGTATGCCAGGATTTAAAAAAGTTTAATTCAATTACTGCAATTAAAGCTAAATACTTCTTTACAATACAAGTGATAGGTGTAAATTATCGATAAAATTTAAGTTTTATCGATAACGGGTACTTCCCTTCGCATCCTAATGAGAGGATGGGCGGTAATGCAATGTTTAGAGCACTAACGCATCGACAATCGGTAATTGTCGACTCATCACTTTGGCCCTTTTAAAGCGAACCAATATAATTAAAATAAACGTATTCTTCGAACTTTGAACAGGTATATTGACGGCTTCTTAGGATATTGATTCGATTTAGGTCTTTTATTAACGGTTTTTATCTTCCGGTTGATCGGTTTTTTGTCGAAAATTGTAATTTTTTATGCGATTCAGATTTTATTATGCGAAGTTTTTTAAGTACGAGCTTTGCTAAAGCTAGCTAAAATTAGCTTTAGAAAAATCAACTTTTAAGAGCTAGGATAATTTTCTAAAAATATCATATGGAGCTAAGTAATTTATCTTGAACTAGCTGTTCCCATGCGGCTTCATGCGCATGAAATTATAAAAACTTTATTTCATTGTTTACCTACATTTGTCAAATGATCAATTGCAAATGTCAAAATGACATGACATGATGACAAACCATGACAATATTACTTCCTTGATGTTGGCAGCAACTTATGGTCTCTTTCCCACATTAGGGTTTTTATCCAAAATTTTTACCCCCTAAGTTTAATGGCGTGAAAATACAAACTAAAGCGTGACGTAAGAGTAGGGCATTTTATTAAAAAAATAATTATTCAAAAATACGCTGTAATTGCCGACATCTTAGGCAACAAAGAAGTGTGTATTTACGCTTTATTATATTATATTAGTATAAAAATATAGATTAATTCAGTAATATTAACGCAGCGCCTTTCGGTTTTAAGAAATTTATTCGGGATCATCACAGGAACAATTAGAGAACAAATAGCTATTGTTTACGATCTAAATTTTACAATGCACGTAGGACGGGAACGTTTATTGTTCGTGGTAACGCCTACGAACATGTCCTACACCTTTGAATAACGTATTGCTAAACAATATTAGCAAATAAAGCCGCCCATGGGCAGTACAAAGACTTAAGAAGCCCATATAATAAGGTGTGAATTAAAATGTACTATCTAAAGTTTGACAACCATTTAAATTACATAGTTTACATTAATATTATTATTTACAAACGTAAATATCAGGATATACGTTTAGTGCCAAGTTTATGATATCGCTGGAAGATCGATATACAAGGAAATATAAAACGGATCACATAAATCAATATTTATTAATGGACGAGAACTTTAAAAACACGATTTAGCTTGTACTTTTCGATATTTGTATTAAGTATTAGCTGTTGTCCGCGACTTCGTCCACGCAATATTAAGATAAAAAGTAGCCTATAATATGCCCGTCTATGTTAACCCTACCTACCTAGTGAAAGTCCGGTCGAAATCGGCCCAGTCGTTTCGGAGATTATCCGGAACAAACGATGCTTGCGGACAGATAAAAATGTTTAAAATGCGATTTTCGTCATCAGCAACGCAAATACATCATCTTCCCTAAATCTGGAATTTTTCTTTTGATATTACAAACAGACACTCTAATTTTATTATATGCATAGATTATTGTATACATATTTGCTATATTATTACAAACTTCACTTCAATTTAATTACATCAAAGTTAGACCTAATTTATAGAAATTTCTTGTTGTTAGAATTATGGTCCTTCGAGCAGATTTAACTGTATTTTGGACTGTCACATCAAATACTTCATATTCAAAACGTAATTCTTAAAATGTAAAACAGCTCTTTTCAAAGCTATCGGGACGTGTCGAAAGTGTAACAGCAGCAAGTCTTAGAAAATTCTTCGTCCGGAAGTTAAAGCTTGGAATTTTCATAATGTTGCACCGCTCCTTCGCTCACTATTCATATGGTAATTTTACTCGAGATTAGCTCGTACAGTATGGAAAAGCATTCTGGCATTTTCTTACAGCATATTGCTTATTATCTGTCATTTGTAACAATATGTAGTATTCTATACTAATATTATAAAGAGGAAAGATTTGTATTTTTGTATTTTTGTATGTATTGAAATAACTCAAAAACTACTGGGCCGATTTTAAAAATTCTTTCACCGTTAGAAAGGTATTTTATCCGTGAGTAACATAGGCTATATTTTTTTCATTTCACGCGGGCGAAGTCGCGAGCAACAGCTAGTAGTTTATAAATCCGTTCTTATCTACAGATTCGCATACGAAATAGTTTGAAAAACTTAAAATGAAGTTGAACGAAAATATATCCAAGTCCAGTCCGAAACAATTAACTGCATTAAAAGTCTGTTGATGGTCACTTAAGTAATTCATTTATGAAGATTTGTCATAGTAAATTATGATTAAGTGACCTCTTAGTGATCACCTTTAGACGACGTTTATATAAAGGGAAATATAACATTTTAGCTGGAATTAAACTATAAAAACGTCATTAAGCGTTTCAAGTTTTTCAGAAGTTAACCTAGTAGGAGATATTAAGATGTAAATGAATCCGATTCCATACTTTTTTAACCGCTTCTCGTGCAAGCAATTTGTTAGGTGGTGATTACGGAGTCTTCACTTCGAGTCGAGCATCGTCTCTACGTCTTCGAATGCATCGATTAATATATTATCTACTAATTGTGTAAGAAATAGTATTTACGCTGCATGAACTCAATTCGAGGGCCCTCAACTTTTATTTATTCCGATCGTACACGCCCGTCGGGTCTTCCGTGAACGTACAGAGGGTCGCCTACTTTAATTAATTTTGATACATTTTATGATTACACTAGCTTTCGCCCGCGACTCCGTCTCCGTGGAATTAAAAAAGAAACAAAAGTAAGTAGCCTATGTGTTATTCCCGACTATCCTCTATATCTATACCAAATTTAATCGAAATCCTTTCAGCCGTTTAGGCTACAAACTCTAACAAACATCCATCTAAATTTTCACAGTTATAATATTAGTATGATTTCTATTTCTTCTGCGCTTGGTTCTTTAATTTAGAATACTACATAAGCGTCGCCATATGATCTAATACTAGGGGGTAGCTACCTTAAATATGTTCTTATTCGTAGCAGCTTTTATATTTTACAATTTTTAATTCTCTAGAGAGTGGAGGTGGTGACATTTGCCCCATCTTCTGCCGACGCTCATGGTTTCAGTATTTGTAAATCGAAATATTAACTAAACTAGAAGCGATAAAATTTATCACGACCTTACGTATGTTAAGATTATTTGAGTCCTACCACCATATTACTAAATCTTTTCAACAGTTTTAAATAATAGAAACCCACGCGACTTCAAAGGTAGAAATTGTAGTAAAAGAGTTGACTAGGCTTTTACTCAACTAGTGTGTTGGACCACATTATTAACATCAAGTGGGATTCTGGTAAAGCGCTAAATATATTTTAGTAAAAAATAGGAATTGTCCAATAAAAATACCATAATAATTTTGTATATTGCACTTTTATTTAAAATTTTGAATTAACTAATCACAAAGATATTTACAAACGTGATTAACTAAATTATTTTACAATATGATCTAAAAAATAACGTTATTATTAAAACAGTATTATTTACAACAAAATAAACAACTAACAGTAACAATTACACTATCTAATGTTTCTAAGTTGTCTTTGGTATTTAACTTTTGGTTCACAATTTTAATCTTTGGTTTATTGATTGAAATAAGCAATTTCTATTTTTCTACTTCAAATATTTTACATCTTCTGTTATCTACATTTAAAATATATTTTTTTTAATTAACGCATTATTTTTAAAGCAGAATTTTTTGAACTAACATACAGATTCTTTTCTACGAAATTCAAATTTTTGAAAAAGGAACTTAATCTTTTTTAATTCTCTATTTCAATATTACTGGCCATGCTTTCATTGCTATTTTCGTCATCGATACGCATTTTGCCCTTATCGATTTTCTCTTTAGTCTTCGCCGCTTCTTCTCTAAAATCCTTCATATCAATACTCGATTCGCCAGTGCCTTGATTTCTATCCAACTCACAAGGCACTGGCATACCGAAAGATGAATGACTAGGATAGTACATATACGATAATGGCATGTTAGGATAATTGACCCCTAAATGGGGTCCATACAACGATTGAAGCACCGCTTGGTTATACGACTCTTGTAAAAGTGCTTTGTATTCCGGATTCTTGGCAAAATCAACGCCGTAAACACCAGCAAAATGTTTCAATATAGGCGAACCTTCTAGAAGATTCGGTGGCGTGAATAAAGGGTTTAGCGTTTTACCTATTATAGGTGTTTGGTATTGTTTTAGATCAGGTATTGTTGGTTGTCCGTTGTTATTGACTAGTACTTTGACGGCTACTTTTCTAGCATGGTTGGCTGCAGCAGCTGCGGCGGCGAGCATACCGCTTTCTTGCATCTGCATTTGTTTTCTTTTAGTTTTGTACCGTCGGTTTTGGAACCAAATTTTGACTTGGGTTTCGGTGAGTTTTAAATTGACAGCTAAGTCGGCGCGTTCGGGGCCTGATAGATATCTCTGTTGACTGAACCGTCTCTCGAGTTCGTATACTTGAGCGTGTGAGAAAGCCGCTCTCGATCGTTTCTTTCGTCCTCCGTTTTGAGTGTATTCGTTGATGTTGTAGTTTGGTGAGTGTAAAGACCTAGTGTCGGGTGCGGGAGGTGTTGTGCACTTTCGTGGCTCGTAGTGTAGATTAAAAGGCTTGTAGCCGATGTCTGAGTTTGGGGAAGAGTTGCTGCGACGTATCGGAGAGCCGGTGTTTGATGAGCGTGAATCGTAGTCATCTGAAACAATTAAAAGTTTATACGTTAAATATAACACATCTGAAGTTAATGAAATTAATAAATTTGTCTTTTACAACGATTTTCTTTTTGTCAGTAATTTTCAATTTTAATTAATTTATGTAAAAAAAAACTGTATTTTTGTTATAAGGGAAATAAAGCTATCTTTATCTTTTATATTTCGTTATATAACGATGTTTTAAGTAGCCTAAGGACAAATTTTATTCATTATAAATGGAGGTATTTTACACTACATATAACAAAAAGAAGTACGAAGGTCATCAAATATAGTTATTAAAAGTCAAATGTATTCAATGTAGCCAACCAGTCTCACGCTATTCGCTTATAAAGGAGCATTCACAATGGATCCATTACACAAATTGTCGTCAGTCATTAGTCGGTCGGTCGGGTGAATCTTTTTGAATAGATCTAACAACGATTTCGCGTGTGCGCAATCTTTTGTTATATTTTAATAAAACGGTGGCATTATAATACTTTTAGTTAATTTAGTACAAGTTAGTTTACTAATTTACTTACTACTTATAGGAGTTGACAAAGGAGTACAGATCAGAAACTTTCCACTTAGAAGTATTAATGCATTGCAGACCTTTTTCAAATAGAAGCGTGTGTGAAGAAGTGATAGGTAAATAAAATAGAGTATAAGAGAAAAGATAGAAAAGGGAAATTACAGAGACGTACTTCATGAGGCGTTAGATGAAATAATATACTTATAATTACTTCTAAATATTCTAAATATGCGTCCAAGATGAATGTGTGTGAAGAAGGGATGAAGTTAAGAATGTGTATATTAGAGGAAGTTTGAAAGTAGCGCCAGTAGTCGAGAAATAGAGAAGCAAAAGGTTAGCGTGGTATGGACATGTTATGCGACAAGACGATGACGATATAAACAAGCAAATATTAAGGTTGAATGTGCATTGCTGCAAAGGACCGAAGAAAGAATGGATGGATTGTGTGAAAGAGGATATGTTTAAGAAGGGAGTGGATTCAGATATGACGGCTGATAGAAATGTATGGAAGAACAGCACATACTGTGCCGACCCTCCGTATGGACAAGGGTCAGTTGATGATATTGTAATGAGAAGGCACGTGACTTCTTATTGCTGACTAAGAACAAACGCACACCTTTGACTAAACTATCGCACAACTGTTGTGCGATTATCGATTGTTTCGCAGCCCATTTAACTGTTTAGTTGTACAACTAAAAATCGAGTTGTGTGCGCACCTCTATATAGGCTCATAGGAATAAAAGCGAAACTAAACAGTTGTGCGATAGTTTAGTTTCAGGTATGCACACGCTCTTAACGTAGCAATAGCGATTAAATATCTAAGTCAGAAATTAACGTCCAAAATGAGTAGGAACTCCAAAGTACTGCATGCACTATAGAAAATTAACGAAAGCTATTCGGCCGACACGTGTCTGTGGGACATTAGTAATTACTAAATTGAATGCTCGTATAGTGCGTAAGTGACGTGTCATAATGAGGGGTAGTGACGCAAGTGGTCGCGAGATGTCGCGCGCCGGCACCGACAGTGTGTACGCGCCATTAGACATGCATTGTTCGCGATTTGAATTTGGAATGAACCCTTAATGTAATGACATTCGAAGGACATTCGAAATTTGAATATTTTTGAAATTATGAAATATCGCATGCTAGAGAAAAAAGGCGGGAATGCAATAACAATTCAGTACAGGAAACCCAGGTTAAAGGGAATCAATGATTTTTCAATCCTTTTTTCATGTTCAAATTGCACGGGAAAGTAGAAAAATAAAAAACTGATCAAGTAATAAGTTACAATTCAAATGTTATGTCTGATGATTAAAAATAGAATTATTTCTCATAGTTACATTATCGCCTGTCTCCTGATAAGAATGTAAAAAAATGGCCAAATTAAAATCCATTTAGCTGTTTCGAAATTTGTCGGATTATTTAAGATTTTCTTCTTTATAATATCAGTAAAGATAATACAGACAAAATTGTGGAAAATTCGTTTTTTTAACGCTGTTATTATGTATGGCTATGTTTTTACTAGTTTATTTTTTTAATTTCGCCCGTTTGAATTTGCGGTAAAGGTTAGTATTTAGATAGTTGGAAAAAACTTTCCAATTATTTATTAAATTGTGTTCGAATAGTTTTAAATGCAAAAGAAAATTGGTTTCATATATTTCTGGCAATACCATGTATAATTACATTCCACTACATTATCTTCGATATATTAGTTTATCTTGTTTTAAATGCGATAAAAGAAGTATTGAAAATATTTAAAAACATACCTGACAGTTCTGTGACTGGAAAATTATTCTTCCTCGACATATCCAAAGCACCATCGTCCCCGTAGTCTCTGTAAGCGCTGCAGTCATCATAATACTTCATACTCTTTTCCACAACCTCCTTTCTGAAACCTTCATCTTTGTAACTGGCTGGTTTTCCGAGAAAACTCACTTTGAATTTAGAATTCGAAAAGTTCTCATAGTCACATTTTGTTTCGTTCTCTTTTGTTAATATGTCGTTGATCGAAAACGGTGTTGTTAAATTCCCAGTATCCATTTTAACAGTCTCGTATAACACATCAACAACGCGTTTAGATACGTCCCACCGCAAAGCGTTCACTGAACGAATAAACTTCGCCTGATAGATTGCCCAGTTTAGTGCCTTAAGCTTTAGAAAGAGATAGCAATAGACAATGTGAGGCAAGTTTGTTTGTGTGGGAATGAGATAGCACGATAAGGGGCGTTAGATTTTTAAAAAAGCTTGCGAAGTGCGCGCAGTGGGGATCGCTGAAGTTTTTCTTGAAGATGTTTACGTGAATGCCGTTTGATCGCTTCGTGTCGTTAGATAATTGTCGCAACGACGAATATTGGCCCGTGAGATTGTTTACTTATTTTTTTGCAATAATAATTATAAATTTGTATAATTAGATAGCAAGCGATTTCTAGTTAGAATTACAGATATAACGAATTCTTTATAAATTGAATTATCAAGTCTGTGATAATCTAAGACAATTAACAAAAGTCTGTTTTTTTTCTTATTTATTTTGTTTATCTAATATTACTTTTTTAAACTTAGTGAAATGTAATGTAGTAAAATTAGTTTGAATTTAAAAAATACTTTCAATAAAAAAATATATATGCTTGAGTGCCATTTCGTAACAACCCCACTATTCATTCGTTGCACGTCGCATCGTACTTTGACCGCGTTAACGCACCGCTTTAGTGGTAAGCACTACAAGTGTCTAGCCGTCCTTTTCTCTCTGGCACTCAACCTGACAGCCACAGTTCAACCTCTCTTTCGCCCATCAGTTCCACATTTAAATAGACCAATCAGGTGAGAGTGAAGATTGCGGTCTACCAATAAAAATATTCGTGAGTGGAAATGTCAACATAAATTAAACATTTTTATCTGTGTTGGATAAGATTTTTTGTTTTTCAATTCGCGCCTGAGAAAAGTACATTGCCACTATTTTATGTATTTGATGTTATGAAGACTGATTAGTTTATTTTTTATTGACTTGCATTTATATAAATAAATATTTTTTTTATTGTGATAGCCTATAATTATTTTGTTATAACGTTTTATGTGTGGCATTATTTTTACGGTGAAGAAAAACAGCGTCATGTGAATTGTACATCTGGGAAGAAATTCAAAGATATGTGTGAAAACCTGCAGTGCAGCGTGGTTGACTATGACCTAGTCACCCTAACTTAGGGAAGGCTCCAGCCCTTCAATGGGGACATTTAGTTTGCTGCTGATGATGATGATGATGAGTTTGACGATAAAAGAAACAATATTAAATAATTTATTTTAGCGTGTGTATTTCAATAATGGCGTTATTATTGTAAATCGATCAGTGAGGGCCGCTTCGTTTCATATTACATTTAGATGATGTTCAATGAAGAGATCGTATCGTATGCCATCGAGTGGATTGCCACAGGCTTAAGAATGCGCAGAGACGTCATCTAGTAAAATAATATTTATTTAATTAGTTTTATTTTTGTTTTAAATTTGAAAAGTTTTCTTCAATGCCTGCATAAACCACAGCAACTAATTTTACGCTTAGACATCCTATCGTGCGGAATTTCTTATTTTTCCTTGTTTCGCTAGCTTGAAATTAAAAAAAACTAAGCAATGAGTTATTTGCTATAATTAAAAATAACATGTGAAAGTATAATAAATATCATTTATACCTCGGGTAGGGTTCCAAACAAATTTCTTTTTTTTTTATTATGAGTGTAATCTTAGGCTTTTATATTTTAATTATCTTATCCATCTTACAGTGAATTTTATCTAATGTGCTGTCTATAACTTTTTTATGTCTATAGCTATCATAAGTGGCCATCGGTAAAGTTAAGTGGCGTGTTTGCGGTCGACGCTCTGACCCGAAGCGGTAAATCTATATTAAGTATAACGAAATCTATAAATAAGATATACTTACATTGAGTTATATTTAATTGATTAGTAATAAAATTAGATTAATTTACGTCATTTTCTATTTGACGTTCGTCGGACAACATGGTGGTACAAACCTACGAATATTTGAAAAAACAGGGCCGCGTTAGGGTATGGCGAGGTTGTACGACCGCCCAGGGCGCTGGACAGGAAAGGGCATCACATGTTTGCGAATTATATACTCTCACTAAACTGGGATATTCCTGTTTACTGTGCTATAAAAAGTTTGCGCCGTAGAATCCTAGTCCCGGGCGATAGTGGCGCTAAAACTCTAGTCAGCCCTAACTTAAGTTAAGGTTATGACATAGCTTTTTAGAGTAGGCAGGTGGTAAACGAAAGAGTGGTTACCAGATTTTGTTAATGTGAAATGAATCCTGCTAATAAACATATGCTATAAGTCAAAAAGTGGACAGAAGAGGGGACGTATAGAAAGAGTATTTCAACTTCCTGAACTGAAAATTGAGTTGAAAAATGTTATATTTTTATTAGAAAAAAAACAGTTGTAAATTTTAAATTTGTTTGTTTGGAGAGCGCTTTGATTTCAAATTAAAATCGAATAAAGAACACGGATCGGATCACTAATCGATCATTAATCGATTTATTATTGACCGAATGATTTTCCGATCGCTTTACAATCAAAGCGGCGGCGGCTGTTTACAAACATAACAGAAGGAGCCACTTAACATGAAAGAGCTCATAACTAAAGTGCTACAGTGCAGACTTAAGAATATTTTAGACACGTCTTATTTTTTTTTAAGGAAACAGTGAACTTATACACTGACGAATTCACAGTATCCATGCGTAACACAATGATCTTTGTTACCTTTTATTGCCTAAAGTGAGTTCTTTTTAAGGGAAAATCTAATAAACAGGAATAATACTCAGTTTTTTAATTATCGCTTATGCTGTCCCATAGCGTAGATTTGTCCATTTATCTAACTCTGCTAAAAAAAAGTCATTTTAAAAAATTAAAACCATTAAGAATTCTCGCTGAATCTAATTGTAATAAAGATTAAAATGTCTGTTCTCGATATAATTAAAATATAATGTCCAAACAAACAGATTTGTATTATTTTTTCCCTGTCTAAGAATGTGTAAAGTCTATGTGAAATAATATTGGGTTTACAATTGTGTTAATGCGCTTTCGATTGAACGATTGTAAATTGTGTCTTGTACGACCAACGACAAAGCCTTGAGTCAAGGCTCTTCACCACGTCAATGGGACTATTGCCAAATAAAGTGATACCAATCTCCAATTCTTTTACGACTAAACAATTTCTACTTTTTGAATTCAAGAAATCTTACAAATTTAAATGTTTGTAACTCTACAAGATTGCGGATTTAGAGTAAAAGTGGATAAAAGCAAGTGAAAATTAATATTAATAGGAATGGAGCGTTTTTACGATGTGTCAATTGGTCTAACACGGCTGTTTTTATGTTAGTTATTGGTGGCATACATAGATGGCACTGTTTTCGTTCTTAATAATGTTTCTTTAAATAATGCTACTTCACTCGAGATGGCGCTGATGTTAAAACGAAACAATTATCTTTAATTTAAAATGAACAATCCGATATTAACACACTTTACCATGGTTTCAAATATGTTTGTATGTTTTGACTTTGTAAGTAAAACATTATTTAGTTGAATAAATAATATACATTGCGTGGAGGAAATAAGAGATGGCTCTATCATTGAAATTAATTGGGAATCTGATCGACAGATGGCGCTAGTTGAAGCAAAAAAAAAAAACTTGTTTTTTGTTAACTTCTATGTAACTCTTGTATTTAGCAAAGAATTAGGCCATTATAAAGTGGCGATTAATATAACACGATATTCAAGTCCAAACAGGAAGTGTTTAAACAAAT
>LD688956.1:3116392-3132047 GCA_003118335.3 Papilio memnon
AGAATGAATGTGGATGGCTACAAAGGAAGAGAAGACCGAAGAAAGTATGGATGGATTGTGTGAAAGACGATATGCTTAAGAAGGGAGTGGATCCAGATATGACGGCTGAAGGAAATATGTGGAAGAGTAGCACATACTGTGCCGACCCTCCGTAAGGGATAAGGGCAAGTTGATGATGTTTGCCTTTACCTTAAAAAAATCATAGTTCTACTATGTTGTTTTAAAAATAGTCTGTTGTCCCTAAAATAATAGAATAAGGTGTTATAAAATCTTGATAAAGCTACGTTATTTTCTTATCGTTGAATTAAAAACGCGTCGTTCAAAACGCGGCGGTTCAGCCGCTCGTTAGTGTAAGCCATCCCCTATCGGTCGGGCGCAGGCGCCGGCGCCAATATGAGATATTGATCCCCAAACACGTGTCCCGATATACTCAAATATGGGAATAGAGAACCTGTACACTATGGGAAAGCACGCCACCTGTTTCTAAAAGCTTTATTACTTTATGCACTGTATTTTTTATTAGCTTTTTTAAAATTTTAACGCGGTTAAAGATTTTTATGATAAAATCATTAGGTTTTAAAGTCGTAAAGACTGAAATGACTTTTTGAAAGCTCTCAAATATGGATAAAGATATCCGAATTGAAGTTGGGATTTATTAATTAATTAAATAAAAAAATTAAAATGTTACATTTACTTATTAATATTTAATTTTAGTTGCAGAACTAAATTACGTAACTTTTTTTAAATAATTTATTACGTAACCTATTTATTTAACTAACTTTAAACGATTTTTCTATAATATTCGTATAGTTATTATTTATTTCAAGAGTATATGAAAAATAAGTATATGGTACAAATTAATTTTAACAATGGTTTTTCCAAATTGGAAAAAAATTAATATTTTACAGAGTGGTTACCGCCATCTTGTGGTGAGTAGAAGCAATAAAAGTTAGAGGTAGTGGCGCCATCTATGTCAAAGCATTTTCGTTATTTGACATTTTTGTGTACAAAACTTTACGCTCTCACTGAAAAAGGCACCATTTAATAAATAGATGGCGCTTTTTGAGCATTTCAATTTTTTATTTGTTCCAGAACTAAAAGCTTTAAATACTGGAAGATGAGATTGTTTAGACTGACATAAAAGTTTTCTACACGTTTTAGTTTATTATTACAAGTAGAAATAATCAAAAAGAATAAGAAGAAGAAAAGAAAGAAGAAGAAATAACCAATCAGTAAAACATTTTTGTAGAAAGACGCGGTAGAGGTGAAGTGAGGTGATAGAGGTGGTGAGGTTCGTTTTGAAGATTTAAAAAATAGGTTTTGATTGGGCTTAAGGAATACTGATAATCGTTAATTTTTTAAAACGACAATAATAAGTACTATTGTGGAAAGTTAGGAAAATAGTTCAACAGAATCAAAAATATCGTTTTTTAGAATAACATTCAATTAGTCTCGTATAGAAACTTAGACTTTTAACTCGCCTTTTTACCAACTTGTATTAACTTGTAAATAAAATACGCCAGGATAGTTTTAAGATTTTAAATTCTAACGGTTAACGTACAAATATCTGAGCTAATTGGTGTCCAATTGAATGATCACGTGAGCGGACCTCACGCGAGTTTCTGCAGCGTCATCTATCACAAAGCGATCGCCGAATCGATTCACCCGAGCTAAATAATCGAATAATGACCGAATTATTCGATTAATAACTGAAAGTATTCGATTGTTCTTAGCGCTTCGCAGTGGGTGGCCGATTGCACGCCTAGATTATACTAAATAGATCTCAAAATGTTTTGCATTGTTCGTATTACCTCAGTTAAGTAGCAAGAGGTTATAAATTACATTGAAAATCAAATATGTTGGCTTGATATGTTCAGGTCTCTTGGAATAATCATACACTAGTTTTATTGACTAGATTAGTTCAGTGCCGCCTAAATAAACTATTGTAGCTTGGCTATGTTGGCTTATGCGCGGAGTAAACTCGATGGAACTCAGCCGAACGCTATGTGTGCGATTTGTGCTCAATTTTCTTTGACTCTCGTTGCCCTCAGGGTGATCCCCATTACCACCATGCTGGTGTAATCGGAGTGAAATCTATATTTTTTTTTAATTATTATAATTGCCAAAATTGATTGCCAAAGCGGTTGAAATTGATCTCAAGTAATTGTCTATTAAGTGAATTTTATTTCAAGGAGGTTCAAATAAATATTTTGTTTGTAATTAAAGTTTTATTTGAGTTTTCTCTAAGTGACCCCTATTACCCGCTTTAACTCTACACTATTTTGCGATCGCATCTTGTTTTATGTTTTTAAATTAACTTAGTAAGTAATAATTTCTGTGAAAAGGAAATAACGTTTGAAATAACTGTAGATTTTGGTTGTCTATCGTGTCCTGTTCCTACTTTACTCATCGTAACTAATAAACGTCGTTTAAAGTTTTGTTTTGGTAATTCACGTAGTGCCCGTATTGACGCGTTGGTAATCCAATTAGAAGTGAATCAACTTGACTTAAATCTTTCGTTTTTTATAAATTCCTTTACAATTCTTAATCTATGTTTGTTTTTAATTTACTATCTGTGTCAATTGACAGAATGACAATTCAGTGATAGAAAAACGAAAATGAGTAAACAAAATATTAATGAGTAATAATTATAATGAGTGGTTTAATAACTAAAGTATGTAGATTGCCGGTGCAATTTCCTTTACTTCGTGGCATGGTGTCATACGCGATCATATGGCCCACTTGCAGCGTGGTACAGGAGTACTTGGAACATGGGACAAGTATAGAAAATGCTGATAAAAGTAGAGCAGCTAGATATGGCATATTTGGAACATTTTTCATGGCTCCCGTATTTTACAACTGGATGAAGTATACGAGTAGATTCTTTAAGGGGAAAACTTTAACTACAGCTATCACCAGAGCTGTTATTGAACAAATATCGTACTCTCCTTTAGCTATGGTTTATTTCTTCTTCGGTATGACTGCTCTAGAAGGGAAATCGTATAATCAATGCGTCGATGAAGTAAGAGAGAAATTTTGGCCGACATATAAGATCGGCGCCCTCTTTTGGCCGACAGCGCAAACGATTAATTTCTATTTCATATCGGAGAAGAATCGTATCGTTTTTGTGAGCGCTGCTAGCTTCGTGTGGACGGTGTACCTAGCTCATGTGAAATCTAGAAATAAAATTATTGAACCTGATGTTCAAGAAATTGAATTGAGTGATGAAATTATTATGTCACAAAAACGACAACAAAACATTTCAACTCTCGTACGTAACCCAGAGCGGTAGGCAGACCTGGGACTGCATTTGACGCGGTCCTGGCCTACATCTCTTGCAACTTTCACATACAATTATTTACAGAATATTATTGTTTTTGTAAGATTTTTATTACTCATTATACAAAATCATACTTGGTTTATTTAACTTGTTTTATTATCAGAATAATAATCATATTATTGAATGCTATAAATTAAGAATTAATAATTAAGTACACAGGTTTTCACGCCATTTATTCTAGAAATTTAAACTTATATATTTTAGTTTATTTAGAGACTAGCTGTTGCTTGCGAATTCGCCCGCGTGAAAAATGTAGCCTATGTTCCTCACAGATAAATTACCTTTCTAACGGTGAAAGAAATGGTAATAAAATCGGCCCAGTAGTTTTTGAGTTATTTCAATACAAAAATACAAATCTTTCCTCATTATAATATTAATATAGATATAGAATAGCAGTCAATAAAAAGTAACAAAGCTTTAAATTGGTTCTCTATCCAGGGCCGGTTTTAGTATTATTTAGGATTTTGCGGGGAATTAAAACAAAAATTAACATACCTATGCGTTTTTCCACATACTACGTCTGTGTCAAGTTTTATCGAGATTCGTTAAGCCGTTTTGGAGATACGTAGTAACAAACATTCATCCATCTTTCGCAATTATAATATTAAGTGCCTGTCCCACCACTGGCTGATAGAGGCTCAGATAGCTTAAAAATTACGTCACTGTCAAATAAGGGGACAAAATCCGATATTTCCATCACATACGTTGGATTGTTATCATACAATTTAGTCGAACATCCCCTTAAATTTACAAATATGTTACATGTTACAGTCGTTGGATGCGAAAAGCGGAGGTCCGCATTCTATGGAAGGCATCGGGGAGAGCCTATGTCCAGCAGTGGGCAGATAAAGGCTGCTGCTGATGATGGCATGCTCATCGATACAAATAAAGTCGATTAAATCGATATAGCGAGGCGTCGTCGACCGTCTCTAATGATAGTATTCAACATAAATTACACAAAAAAGGCCTCCAGCGTTGTTCGACGCATTCTTCATAATTCTTGAATGAAAAAAAAATATACAAAGAATTACGACCATTAGAATTAATAATGCGAATGAATTTTTATGAGAGAATGTTTTTATTGAGGTCATTAATCATTTTTTGTCATCGGATCGCTGGGGTCGAGGTTCATTTGTTTCACAAACTGTCGTCTTCATTGACGAAACATTTACACGAAACATGTCATGGATGTTTTAACAGTGCTAACTTAATGTTATACTGAAATACATAGTTTGCTGGTGTTTTTTTCAGTAAAATGTAAAGTCTGCTGCCAAAAAAAATCTTACTAATATTATAAATGCGAAAGTTTAGATGGATGGATGTTTGTTAGAGTTTGTAGCCTAAACGGCTGAACATATCTCGATGAAATTTGGCATAGACGTAGAGGATAGTCTGGAAGAACACTTAGGCTACTAACTTTTGTTTTTTTGCACTCCACGCGGATGGTGCCGCGGGCGAAAGCTAGTATACATTTTCCGGTAAGTTTTAGAAGTAGTAAACAATATATCTTCCTACAGCGGCTGTTTCGATATCCAGATCCAAATTGGCCCGTGAAAAAACATATAACGATTAATTAGTGCGATAATATGTTGTACGATCGTCCGCTACCGTCGCTCGAAGTTTGGTCACAAAAGCGCCGAAACAGGTCCTTTTTCACTTAACGATCGCGCGTTCGCATCGTTCGCTACCAAAAAAATTGCTAAAAAACCTATACCTGATGCATGCGTGGTATCTAACATCGAGTTGTTATTACCAATATAAATTAGTCTTACAGAAAACTTTCAAAGTAACATTTTTACTAGAAGAATACAGAGAGTAACTTTAAGAGATATATCTCATTTATATAAAAGTAAATATTTGTGTTGTTCATAAAAGTAGTATTTTTGTGAATGACTACAGAGGTAGACAGTGGCGTTAGGATAGCGCGCGGTTGGGTCGCTCAGGGCGCTGGACAAAAACGTCCGCCACAGGTCACACAGTCTTACATAAGCCTGTAAACCCCCCACCAAAGATGGTAAAAAAGGGGGAGCCGTTGAAGTCTCGCCTAGGGAGCTGCAACCGGTATGGAAGGTAAAGGAAGACCGAAAAAAGTAAATATGTATGGATTGTGTGAAAGAGGATATTCATAAGGGAGGGAGTTCAGATATGACTGCTCTTAGAGATGTATAAGAGCACATACTTTGCCGATCTTCTGTATGGAAAATGGCAGGTCGATGATAATTTGTTTTTAATTCAGAGGTGTATAGTAACAGCTCTATATGAATACACAAATGAACTATTTCACGCTATAGGATAGGACTATATTTTGTTAAAAGATAACATTGACCAGAATCACAAGACGTGCGTTTTTTTCCGTCCCCGGACGAACAAACGTACAAAAAGACCTTTCCTCACCTGCTGAGACACATTATTTATTGTTATTTAGTTTAAAAAAAAACACGGTCGGTCGCTGATTTTAGTACGGGTAGCCTGAGTAATGGATTCGATTCCTGACGTCTTATAATTACCGTGAAATATGATTTTCCATGCTTTTTGATGATGAAAAGAATTTTTCAAGAGCTTTTTGATAAATGTCACACGGTAACACAAAGAAGTAATAGTTCCACATATTCGTAACGTTGGACTCCATTGGAGAACTCATATTGTCATAAGATTGTTTTTGGAGAAGACATAGTATATTTTTGAACAGATTTTTCAGCCTTGATAATCCACCGTATTTTAACCGATTATAGACTACTATCATCCGCGACTGTATTGTACAGAAAAGAGTGCGTGTTTCCCTATGGGTCAAGTTTTTCTGGGCATTATTTTCCAAAAGAAACACCCAAAAAAGTATCTAAGTTACTCCGACATAACCTTTCAGTAAAATTGCCTTAAAACTCGGTCCAGTTTTGATCATGTCTGTTAAATCTATCTATATTATTAGTTCCAATCCCCACCAACACAATCAACCGCAACCGTCGCCAAAATCGCGAAAATGCGCGCACAAAATACCACGCCTTATCCTATCCATTTAAAAGAGGTCAGTAATAATGTTTAAATGACAAAATTAGCGAATAAGAGGAGTATAAAACGATCAAATCAAGCCGGCGTAAAGACAATATCGGAATGGTTTTACCACGAAATAATAATTACAACACAAGTGTACACGGTGTGGGTAATAAAAGACCGCAATGGGCACCCGGAGGCAACAATAACGCTTGTTTTATGATCAATTTACTAAATTCAAAGTTTAAAATCCGGCTTCAGAGATGCTATTCTTAATATAAACACACGGCCATTATAAAGTTTACGATGTTAAGGCGACTGCACATCACCAGTTGTATTGCTTTAATAGTTAAAATATAACCTAAACTAGAAATCTCAAATGGTATCACACATGTATTAAAGTGTCACGACAGTTATATTATACGGTAAAATAAGTACTATCAGGGAATATGGCGGTGTTCCATCCTTAAATCTAGTCGTTTGAAAGTTTCGGACGCATTGAGGCGACCCGGAATAATAGGATGCAACTTTCAAATGGGTCTGTGCGAAAATATTAATGATGCAGAGTTAATCGCTTTTTTATTGTTATCCCGTCGTTTGCGCAACATTGCTACCTAATGAGTTATTTGTGAGAAAGGAGTTTGTCTCGAAGCGAAGAACAACACGATTTTTCTATAAGTTGAATACCGCGAAAGCCCCTGATTGTACTTCTATTCTAATTTAGTGTTACGAGTTATATGTATACTTAATGCAAAAAAAATCTAAATTGAATAATTTCATTTGACGTTTGGACATTACTAAAAAGGTCCAAAAGTACACGGTCTTGAATACGTCATGAACTACTTATATTGTAAGATGTTCAGCTTAGTATTAAGTTATTGTTATCCCAGTTATTTCAATGAGAAAGAGAGGGATGATAGACGATCTGATAGTTATCTTCATTTTAATTATTAATAGTTAATTTTCTACTTTTTCTTGTTTGTATTTTTGTTCATATGTATTTATGTTGCAATGTGTTTTTAAGCTGATTAAATGTTTATTATTATCGAAGAGCTTCGTATTATTATTATTTTAATAATAATAATTATTAATAGTAATTATTAATAATAAAATTAATATTATTCCGATAGTCGTTTCGGTGCACGGGCTTATAGCGAAGAGCTTTGACCAACATCTTAAAAAGCTCTGGCTAGACAGTTGGATTAAGGGCCCGATTCAAAAGGCGGTTATTTTAGAAACCGCACGAATTGTGAGGAGGTTCCTGTCTCTGCAGCCCTGACCACTGGTTGCTTGAGTCATCGGATTCCGCAGCCGGTGGTGCTCTATTTTTTATATAATATATTTTAATATTTTTTATATAAATCATGTAAAATATATTATATAGATGATATGAAATAAAGATACATGTAAATAAAATAATAATAATTATTTTTAATTTAATAATAATTAATAATAATAATAATTAATTATTATTACTTATAATTATTATTTTAGGAGAGACATAACAACAGTTTCTTCTGATTCCCAGGTGGCCAAATATCAAGTGCATTTAACCTCTTAAAACATAATTAAAAAACTTATCGACTATCATTTGAATCTTAACTCGTTAAAAATGAACATAAACTTTTTAAATACAAACGTAACTTAGTTTATATTTTAATCAACACCATATCAAAGATACCAAAGATGTTATCCAAAAAAAGCTTCGCCTTAAGTTAAATTATAAAAATTGCTCACTCTCGAAGCAAACATTTAGAGAGATTTTATTTTTTAAAAACAAAACTCAATATCTCAATTAGGGCTACGTATTGACAACTCAATTCTGAAAAATACGTTTTTAATTGCCATTAAGATTGGTACCAATCTTGCTTTATGAATAAATAAAGTTAATGCGTGTAATAAAATAAGTACTTTCTCGATGCGGTTTTGCGAGAATCGTAAATTAAGTTCCCACAAGACTATATTAAATAATGTATCTTACGGCATTTCAGTGTGTTTGTGTTTGTGTTGCATGTTTAATTGAAATTAGTGGAAATAATTTAATGGATACTTAGGTTGAATGGAAGTTAAGTCAATTATATAATTTTGTGTCCTATTTTCGCCTTACTTTTAAAACATACATAATTTAGCTATCCGTGTATGAAAATGGATGTTAGAATAGTTAAAATTTAGTACATCTATACTAATATAATAAAGCGTATACACACTCATTTGTTGCCTAAGATGTCAGCAATTACAGCATATTTTTGAATAATTCTTTTTTTATTAAAAGGCCCTACACTTACGTCACGCTTTAGGCCATACATTTAACTTAGGGGGTAAATATTTAGGATAAAACCCTAATGTGGGAAGGAGACCATAAGTTGCTGCCAACATCAAGGAAGCAAGATTGCAATGCTTTGTCATCATGTTATGTCTTTTTGACATTTGCAATTGATAATTGACAAATGTAAACAATAAAATTAGATATTTTCATGCGGATGAAGCCGCACAGGACCAGCCAGTCTTAAATAATTTAGATATTTTACGGCTGGTAAATTTCAAATCATTCCGAAACATCCCAATCTTCAGTTTTTTTTAATGTTCACAAAAACAAAAGTAAGTTTTTTTTTATTATCAAATAGGTAGCCGCTATCTTTCGGCAATCTCGTTCTCATAATAAAACTCAAACATTAATTAAGATTTTCTCTTTTTCTAAAGTGGGTGTTACCGGCCAGTTACCTGACAAATAACGTTATTGTGTTCTGCCAAGTTATTAAAACTTTTTGAAAAGAATATATCCCACGATTTTAGACTATATTCCTATCGAAATAAGGATCAGGAATTTTAAACAGATAGTAATATTATCTTTGTATTCAATTATTACATTTCATCTATACCCTTGTTTCGGGGATGACGTAGGCTATAATTAAAAATAAAACTTATTGTGATTGCTTTTGGCAAATTGCCAATTGGTTTTAATAAATCATTTAATGTAATTAATTTTAAATGAAATTTTGGACAATGGCAGCAATTTTTGTTTCCTAAATATTTTAATGAAAATTAACTAGTGGCCATAATTAGGAAACAAATGAATTGTTTTTCAAATCATATTTTTATAACTACTGTGGTAAATTATTATTTTCGCAGTGTCCATATTAATATGTATAGGAGTAAAAAACGAGTCACGTAGATTAACAAAGCGTAGTTTTAAAAATCTTTTGGCGTTGTGTTCATCAAAACCATAAATCGTTACCGATCTTTCAGAACATCGTTGACAAGTGTCCGGCACATCACTACATCCGTGACGTCATTAGCGCGCGTTAATTGTCACTGTCACATGTCACCGCGCTGTCAGTCAGCGGTCAAACACGGTCATAAACGAAGACGTTTCATTTTACGCATGTCGTTTTTCCGTTTAACGGCTCTACATTCAACTTTGGCTATAACGAAACGGACTAGGCAAAGTTTACAAACATATGTATAGATCGAGAAGTTATCTAACCTGGTGGGCATAACTGAAACTAAATTATGCTATGTCCATTTAGGTTTTACATATTTTCTAACAGAACTAACAGATAGTAGCGCCTTTCGCACCGGGCTAAACAACCTTAGCTAATATTATAAATGCGAAAGTTTGGATGAACAGATGGATGTTTGTTAGAGTTTGTAGCCTAAACTGCTGAACGGATCTCTACGATAATTGACATGGATGTAGGTAGTCTGGAAGAACATATAGGATTCGGGTGAAAGCTACTTTGACAATAAATATATCATGCTGACAAGTTAAGTTGAAATATTTTTATGAACGCACACTAATTCAACTACAAAACGAGCACACAGCAAGTTTAAAACTTTGTTTGTATTTGCCACGAATATGCGTGCGCTTGACAAGTCCTGTCTCTCCAGTAGCCGTTAATGTCAAAGGTTTAACGGCTCTACATCCAACGATTAGTTGTAGACAGGTCGACTCGTTAACGAAAACTGTTTCTAATCGTTATAACTGTAATGAAAAGTAATACGGTCATTAAATTACTTTGATTTGTTCCACGATAGGAGTTGACATACAGCCATATGGTTCTTCTAACGTAACTCCTGCTATCCATAGACAAATTTTTTATCACCTGATTTAGAAAAAATAGCGATATCATAGTACAAATTGTACGTATTTCCAATCTAATACTTTTGATATTAAAAGCAATTAGTTGCAAGGAATCAAAATGAATCGAACATGGTTTAATTGTTATGTTAACCTAAATTATATTTCGGGTTTGTTTCATAAGAAACGACGAAACAGAAATAATATAAAATTATAAACAGCACTGGCAGGAAAGAAAAAACGTTTGTAAAATAAAAAAATAACACATGTAAATCGTAGCAACATTTTGACAGATCTTTATGCGCCCTTTCATTAAGAGACCATAGACAAAAGCTAAAGTTAATGATGAACGGATCTTTATTAAGAGGAAACGATACATCTAGTAGTAATGCTAAGTTTAGAACAAAGCGCTCTTAGTGGGGGCGCCACTCGCGCGCTTTTTGTCAAAACGGATGGATATATTTAAGCCGTTTCACTAATGCTGTTAGCGCGTCTTAATAGATGTCGTACGCTGGGATTACATGCAGTTGTAATAATACAAATAACATTTTTAGCGATATCTGTATCACATTTTCCCTCGCTGGTATAGATAGAAAATCTAATATCTGGTTTTTAAATTAAGTTACAGAAAGTAAGAGTGCCTCACTCAGTGTAGTTAAGCACCGACTAAGAGCCACAGTGTAAATTTTATGTTTAAGTAACCATTTATGGCAAAAAGCTTGTTAAGGCTATAATTCTGTTACTTGTACTTAAAATTCTGGTAAATCGCATTCCTATAGTTGTATAATATATTTATTTAAGACTGTATGTAAACCTACCTTTATGCACTCACGCTTGTGCACGCTAGAAAAAAACCTCACGAAATAAATCGTATTAAAACAGTGTATAAAAAGCGTCGTGTTTAAGACCATCGATAATTGCCTGCCGGTGGCGGAAACCAAGCGATTAGTGGCTCTTAAGAGAGCTTAATGGCTTTTGAATAATTAACACTCGGAATTAAGACGTTTGGGCAGGTTAATCGATTCATATGTCAATTGTAAATCGATTTTCGATTCCGAGTATATTCGATTAGAAATTGTATTGATAACGCCTCCATTTAAATCTATTATTTTGTCCACCACCGCACTATTATTAACATTTATTGTTGTAAGTCATTAAAGGAATTAATTTTAACATTCTAAGATGGAACTCAACACGTTTCACGGCATCAGTTTTCCCGTCCAAATATGACGTGGTGGCCTTCAAAAGGTGAGTGAACAGCTCCCTATTAAGCTAGCACGTACCATCTTTCGACTGCATCGTCACTTCCTTCAGGTGGGATCGTGGTCAAGCGCTAGCTTAACAAATAATAAAAAAAAAAAAATTTACTCGTTTTAAAGTGTTCCAGCGCTCATACAACATTGATAGATCGACGTGGTGACAAAAACAGTTGCCGCCGCATGTAACTTTTTTATGAATTTAATCAACTAACTGATTAGATAGATTACTAGCTGTTGCTGAAATTAAAAAATAATACAAAATATAGCCTATATTACTCACAGAAAAAATTCCTTTCTAATGGTGAAAGAATTTTTAAAATCGGCCCAGTAGTTTTTGCGAGAATCAAATACATACAAAAATCCAAAAATACAAATCTTTCCTCTTTATAATATTACTAGCTGTTGCTCGCGACTTCGTCCGAGTGAAATAAAAAATAGCCTATGTTACTCACAGATAAATTACCTTTCAAATGTCGAAAGAATTATTAAAATCAGCCCAGTAGTTTTAAGTTATTTCAATACATACGTAAATACAAATCTTTCCTTTTTATAATATTCAGTATAGATTAGTATAGATTATCTTAAAGACAAATTCTCTGCCTTAAGTTGCACAACACTAGTCTAATGATGTATAGCGTCTGTTATCTTAATTAATCACTCTATTAAGCAATTCAAATCGCAGACGGTCATTGACAATGCAATTACATTCGAACTAGATCTTATTCTAAAATGTAATGCTTGTTTCACACGAGAGCAGAACAGTGACGCAGAGCATCAAACATTGCAGTACTGCTATTGTTTAACAAATATGTACAGTCTAAACAGGACTGTCTTGCCGTGATTTTCAAATATCAACACAATCATATGACTATGGAAACATTGTTATCTCTTCATTTTCCCAAGATAATGAAACGCATGGCAATAGTGTTGTAGTGCAGTTTTGACTGGTGCGTTCAAACACTAGCGATACTGCACTATCTACTGCTCTACATTACTGTTCTGTCCTCGGGTAACTCGTAGCTACCTTTTTCGGAGGATCCTCTAACGAGGTTCGCTTTGCGGAGGGTGGCGGGGCGTGAGGTCTCGTCAGGTCTCAGGGGGGTCGATGGGTCGGGGGGTGGCACGAGGCAGTTAGTACAGGCTGATGTCTCAATACCTCCCAGTATGCGAGCCTATTATTTCAGTCCCACACGATGCGCTTCCAAATGGCCTTATAATATGGAGTAGGTTTTTTAATAAATCCTATAAATCGTGTAGGTAAAACTTTAATAGTAAAATTCAACTGGCAGTTAAAATTTCCTTACACAACTTAGCGTTTTAACTGAATAGTTGGACTGTTAAAACTGGCAGAACTTATGTATATAGCGGGCTTAAGCTCAATTTAGGTTGGCATACTGGTCATGTCCCATACATTAGCATAGATGTTGAATTCAATTACAAACTCACGAGAATAATTTAAATAAGGTAGGTAGAGACTGAACAAATTGCAATTAGTTTATTAACAAAAAATAAAACACGACCAAGAGTATCTCTAATAGAATAAACCCATAGACAATAAATCATCTAGACATGACATGTGTAAATATAATATCTTGTTTCCATTGAACATTTCGTTATTATAAATTAAAAATTAAAATAAAATCAGGAAAATTGAATAAAAATCAAAGATTTTTTCCTATTAAGGGCGTAATTAATCGTCGATATTTAAAGTATTAGGTATCACAAACGCACTCGATCAATTAAAATACCACAGTTCTGTGTGCAGCTTGCTATTTACATCTAAGATATTAATTTATAACCAATTATAATCGTACAAGTCGATAATTGCCGTACTTGTTTAATTGCGATCGGGTTTTATAAATTGAAATTATTATTGCCGTTTATAGCACAGCACAGCATAGCTTGAGGCTCTAAAACCTGGTTTAAATATAGCTTAAAACATGTGATCTGCTGAACATATTTACTTGAATCTTTGCGACTTAAACCTAACTAATAATCTATTCTATTATACGACAGATGTCAAGACTGTTTGGATTTTGTTCTTTTTTTTATAAGAGATGGGGACAAACGAGCGGCGGGAACACAGAGGTGATCAACGACGCCCATGGACTTCCGCATGGTTGCCGGCCTTTGAGGAAACGGTAGGCTCGCTTCTTGAAGGACCCTAAATCTTGTGTTAAATTGTAGATATAGAAACGGTTCACAGGATGTTTTGTGTTTCAAATTTTTAGTAGATTATGCTGAATTTATAACTTTTAACATGGCAAAGAAAGTAAATATTTGTACTATTTAAATTCTATATTTCCATTATAATCATTATATCATTCCTTTTCCATGCAATCCAACCGTCTCCTATTCGGACTACAAAAGCCTGGTGCACCAAACTGTGCAGTTTGTGTCGCTTTTCATGCATATATTTATGTTTAAAGAACGTATAATCTCCCCATACCTTTTCTATTCAAAACTGAACTGTCTTGTGAGAGAAATAAGTGCAGATTTCCCTTAATGTTTACAATTTTCTTCAGCTTACTACAGAATGTGTTTGCAAATTTTGTAAATGTATAAACACATCTTTATTGCGTTGTATTAAGGTTTATATTTACTTAAAGTTGTACAAGATGAAGGACTTTTCGTTTGTAGAGTAGCGATTTAGAGATTGTAAATTGCGTTCCCATTAAATCGACTTAACAATGCTGTTGTGTACGAGTAATTTAAATTGTATTTGTTTGAAGATACGGTTTAATTTCCATTGTTATGTCTCTGAAATACGTAGGGAAGGTTAATTCGGAAACTAGCTGGTGTGAGGTAACGTGAATCGCTGGAAAGTAGCGCTATTTGCTACCGTATCGCGCACCATCACAAACCAGGGGTATGCAACTTTCGGCAAATGTAACATTATTTTATTAACAGTGGTTGAGCCTACAGCGGCATTAGAGGATGCACCAAATACCAAGTCCACACAAAAAACAAGGATGAAGTGGAAGTCATTCCGCATTCCGTCCTATAAGTGTGTTTGCCGGAAGTCAAATTTTAGCCCACTTCCCATTACCACCATATTCTTAAAAGAAAATGATGAGAATGGCAGGTTGAAAAATCCTCTTTATGTACGTATCCTTATCTGCCGATTATAGGTAGGCATCTATAATTGCGAATGTCTATGGTTAGCAGTCGCTTCATTATTTCGGCGAATTTATCTAGTCGCTTCCTTGTTTGTCCGTTACGCTATAAAACGTGTAGTGATGTTGACAAGTCATAACAAGATCCAATTAAAATTATCGTTAAAAAAATATTGTGGGTGATAAATAAAACATACACACCGTCTGTCATTCCCGTTTGTAATACATCGTCATAATTAAATATATTCGATAGGAATTAAAGTAAAATCATGTTCGATATAATTTTATTACAACTTTATAACCTATAAAACATTTAACGCTAATGCGCAGCCATTTTTATAACATAGATAACTATACAATTTCTCAATGCCGCAAAACCATAAAATATTTTGTATAATCTGTCTATAAAACTTTTACCGTATCGATTTAACGGAATCCGGATATTTTTTGTTTTTATTTATGTATTAATTCATTTAAGTGATGTTATAAATACAACAGCTATAAAGAGTAGGATATTAAAATCATGCTATACATCAAAATAGGTACTCTGTCGTAATCATAATTCCGTACCATTTTAGTCAACAAATAAAACAACGAAAAATTAACTCTAGAACTCCCCTGACTTGATACTTGTGTTGGCATATTTTCTTTCTCACCCTTTCATTTACATTTCATTAAGATACGAAATGAGTATATTAGGGGAAGTTTGAGAGTAGCACCAGTGGTTGCGAAAATAAGGAGCAAAAGGTTAACGTGGTATGGACATGTTATGAGAAGGGATGAATCGCATGTAACAAGAAGGTCGTTAGTTATGAATGTGGAGGGGTACATCGGTAGAGGTAGACCTAGAAAGAGATGGATGGATTGCGTGAAA
>LD688956.1:3159849-3170363 GCA_003118335.3 Papilio memnon
TTGATGACACGGTTAACCCCTTGGGTACATTTGACGTCTGAGACACGTCATCCGTTCTTAAGGGAGTGAGAGGAAGAGAGTTAGAGTTTAACAGTGGTAGAGCCCGCTTTAACATCTTCGCACTATAGGGTCGGCTCGCCCGGTATAATACCACGACCACACAAAAGACAGGCGTGAAGTGGGAGTAATTCCGCGTTTCGTCTGATGAGTGTGGTGCCGGAGGCCCAACTTTAGTCCCTTTTCCTTCCTTATAAGAAAAAGGGTGGGAAGGGAACGTGGATTTGACGGTGAAGAAGACGCATAGAAAGGGGAAATATCCTCTTTATGTGCGTCTCCTCCTCCGTTGATTAAGGGTAGGCAACGCATCCGCTATTGCGGATGTCCATGGGCAGCTGTCGCTTCGCCAGTTTGGCGGATTCAGGTGACTGATCGCTCGTTTGCCACCTTAGGTTATAAAAAAGGGGGGAAAAGTGAATGACGTTTATCAGACGTCAAATGTACCCAAGGGGTTAAGAATCAAACATTTTCTATGGCTTTGAATATGGTATCGAAGTAATATTGACATTTCACATATAGGATTACACGCCGCCCGGGGAGTCGGAGCCACAATTAACTTGCATCGCCCACACAAATCAAATTATAATTTATTATCCCCTTTTTTAATGTGAGAACTCCAAACAATCCGAAGCCGCGCTTAAGCTTGTAATCGCTTCATTTGAATTTTTTTTATTAATAATAGAAAGTTATTACCCCCCACATAATGGATGGTAATAATAAATGAAGGATATTATGGTTATTGTTATTAATAATTCGGTTATGAATAATTCAATTGTTGGGGTGCGAAGAAATTCGTTGTAGGTGTGAGTTTGTTATCGAAACTTTGAGTTATAAGGTTTTTAGACACTAATAATATATGGGTAAAATATTGAATAAAGCCGTTAGATTTTTTTTTCATAATTAGACAATATTTATGACATTACTGTTTAGAAGATTGTAATCTATACTAATATTATAAAGCGGAAAGATTTGTATTTTTGTATGTATTAAAATAACCCAAAAACTATGGGGCCGATTTCAAAAATTCTTTCACCATTACAAAGCTACGTTGTCAATGAGTAACATAGGCTATATTTTTTATTTTCACACAGAAGAAGACGCGAGCAACAGCTAGTATATGATACATTGTATCACTTTTAGCTTAAACGGCTAAACTGATTTTGAACTGTAAAATTCCGTTTAATTTGTTATTTACACACGCTACAATTAGCCAGTCTGGCTATTCGCTTTTAGATTACTCACTAGTTGTCTCGTTGCGGATAATAGATGGCGTTGATTCTTTAATAGCTTTATTTACCTTCTGTAAAAACATGGGATATTTTTTCTTCAATTTTTTCACATATTCCTTAATCTCTTAACAGGCAGTTACACCTTTAACGACATTAAGCGTGACATATTTTAAACCGCTAATGTTACACATCAATCCGCCATCAACATACATTAGGGAGCGATGTTACTTCGCACGGATAAAGCCTAGCTCGCTATCGAAACATTAATAATATTGACGAGGAAAAATCGTGGATTGCAGTTTGTTTCCATTGACTCACGACAATTACTTCGAATTATACTAATGTTTCAAATATCAAAATCAAGCATTCACACAAAAGTAATTGTTTAGATTTATGGACAACCTAAAAGTGAATGTGCTATACCAGGGGTGGCGATCAATTATGCATCAAAATGCCTTTTTTTAGAAATGTTTATTGCAGTCTTAGACGTGCCATTGAATAATTTTGACTGCAATTATTACGTCAATTCCATGGTGCACCTACTTCACATTTTTTTTCGTACCGTTATTATGATTATCGACGTGCCCAAAATATTATGTCGGGTGCCATTTATGGCACGTGTGCCAGTGGTTCGCCACCCCTGTCCTATACATTTTAAGGTTTTTAATATAAATATCTACTAACAAGAAACAGCTTTAAACAACGACTTTAAAATTTCTTTGACAGGAACACAGTTTTTTGCAACAATGATGAAACAAGAGGTCATTAAATAAAAAACTTTTAGCTTACATGTAACGCGTTCAAAATTTAAAAAAAAAACACGTATTAAAAACGGTGTAATGGAAACCAAGTGTGATACGATATATTTAAGTTAGTACGTGCACGCATCTTCTCACGTGTACGTTATAAATGATTATTACACGCTCGCCTGTCGATTGAACGTAATGACACAAGTCAGATTAAAATCGCCGATTGACGTTGCAGAATAATGACATTCCAGAGACCACAGTGACAATAGAGCTCAAGAGAGATAAGCTCAAGGGTTCATACATTTACTTTTATAAATTATAAGGTGGCAAACGAGCAAGCCACTTGAGTCCCCCGAAATGGCGAAGCGACCTCTGCCCATAGACATCTGCAACTGCAGATGCGTTGTCTACCCTAAATCGACGGAGGAGGAGACACTCATAAAGATAATATTTCCCTTTCCTATGCGTCTTCTTCGCCGTCAAATTCACTTTTCCTTCCAATCCCCTCCACTTAGTGGAAAGGAAAAGGGACTAAAATTAGGCCTCCGGCACCACACTCATCAGACGAAACGCGGGATTGCTCCCTCTTCACGCGTGTCTTCTGTGTGGTCGTGGTATTGCACCGGGCGAGCCGGCCCCTTCGTGCGAACATGTTAAAGCGGGCTCTACCACTGTTAAACTATTGATTCTGGTCGGATAAGATTCAAACATTATGATGGCTTGGCGGCAGCGAGCTGATCTCTTAGCAAATGTGAGTCACATGGGCTTAATGAGAGTGGACGAAAGCACGCACAAGTGTGTACTCGTTCCTCTGATAATTAAAATTGTGTTCGCTTTGTACGTTTTTACGTAATGACGAACCACCGTAAAGTTTGGATGGCACTGTACTCTAATGTTATTTTTTTGGATCTAAGGCAGTCTTGTGTTGACACAGTATTCTTTCAATTCAAACTAACGAATTATTCATTTCTCTGTCGTTGAATCATTTCTAATTTTGAATTGTATTTGAAACATGATTTAATTTATTAGGTTTTTAAAATTGTACACAATAACAAATGAATTGACATTAAGTTGTGACATAAAAGGAATGTTTGAAATGTTTACTTTAATAAAAACAGTTTAGAATAGATTAATGTGTATAGAAGTCCTCAAATTGTTTGATCTGTAAAAACAAAAGTGTTTTGGTTATATACGATAACTAGCTTTTCCCGTGCGGCTTCATCCGCGTGAAATTAAAAAAACTTTATTTTATTGTTTATCTACATTTGTCAAATTATCAATTGTAAATGTCAAAATGACATGATGACAAACCATGGCAACCTTGCTTCCTTGATGTTGGCAGCAACTTATGGTCTCTTTCCCACATTAGGGTTTTTATCTAAAATATTTACCCCCAAGTTTAATGGCGTGAAAATATATAGCCTAAAGCGTGACGTAAGTGTAGGGCTTTTTATTAAAAAAAGAATTATTCAAAAATATTCTGTAATTGACGACATCTTAGGCAACAAAGAAGTGTGTGTTTACGATTTATTATATTAAGTATAGATAATTCAAATCAAAGATCACTTTTGTCACAAGATCAATACAATCTCATCGCTTGAAATATATAGGTTTCATAATATTTCAACAGTAATTTATAATTTAAATGACTAGTGTTAAACATTAATAGCTCTTATAAAGTTGGCCTATTACCAGAATGTTTTCTTTAATTTCTAAAAATGATTGCTATGTCTAGTGGCTTACAGGAGCTTGGTCAATCCTTATTTTCAGCCTAAACACAATGTATTTAAATTCGTAGAAAATTAATTAGAATTTTTTGACCAAACTAACCCGCCTTGATTTTCTTTGAGTGATACTAAACGATGTGAACTTTTGAATGAATTCGATTCTCCGTTCGACTTTGAGCTAATGAAGAGTGATATATGATTCATTTCGTTATTCTCCATCCTAGTTCATTCATTCGATTACGGCTTTTCGTAGTTTCACAGAGGTACAGTCTGGCAGTCTGATTGTTTTTTTGCTTAATAATTAATATGAATAGTACAATATTTCTAAACAAAACCCTTTGTTTGTGATTAAAGTTACGTAGAGACCGGTTCTCCCAAAGCACCTTTCACGATCATTTCACACGTTATAGCCCGTTTAGCGTTGTACAAACTCTTTGGTACCTCACTATTATTCGGTGCCTTAATGCGTTGGACAAACTTCGCGACTTGACCACCCGCGTAGATACGTGCTTAGGCTACCTGTACATGTCATTATATTGTTGATAACGTAGAAAATATCTATTCTATTAATAATAAAAACAGAAAATGTTTTTCTTGAAACTGTGAAATTTGAGAAATTTAGTTTTCCTTTAAAAGTTTGTTTTTAAAATATCTCATATTAATGAAAGTGTATTTGAATAAATCTTTTAGTATTCCATTTTTATGAACTACCTTTGGGTTGCGAGTACGTCCGCGAGGAATTATAAACAGACAAAAGTAAGTAGCTTATGTGTTAACTTAACTCTAACAAACACCCATTCATCTAAACTTTCGCATTTATAATATTAGTAAGATGTAGGCTATTTGAAGTTTGACGTAGTTTGAGCAAGTCCCTAAAGAAAGGTACTTAAGGCACCTTTTTAATTTTACCCTTATTTTACCTTATAAGTTAAATTGACCTTGATTTAAAAAAGAATAATAGCATTGTCTATGCAACTAAATAAAGTAGACGTATGAACCGTTCCTTTTTTAAATCGGTAATAAAAAACTTGATTCTCAGCCTTAGTTATTAATCAATTATTATAGTATTGTGCGTGGTGGCAACAGCGTCGGGCGTTAATCAAGCAAACATCGTATAGCGTATATTTACATTATACGTTAAAACTTTACGACTACCTTCCTATATCGGCATAAACAGAATTATAGATTCTTGTGTCTGTTATGTGGTTGGTATTCACTTCATCATTACATTTTATTGCACACTAGTTGTTGCTCGCGACTTCGCCCGCGTGAAATAAAAATATAGCCTATGTTACTCACAGATAAATTACCTTTCTAATGGTGAAAGAATTTTTAAAATCGGCCCAGTAGTTTTTGCGTGAATCAAATACATACAAAAATACAAATCTTTCCTCTTTATAATATTAAGTATAGATAACAAAATAACTACGAGTATGTATTTCTATTAAATTTAATTAATGTTAAAAAAAAATATTTAATATAATTTAATATAAAATATTTAATAATTTTAGCTATTGCCCGCACTTAGTCCGTGCAGTATTAAAACATATGAAAAACAAATTACTACATATCTCTCGGGAATTTTTCGGGGATGATCCAACCTAAGTTTTACTTCAGATCAGACCTTTTTTTATCTGTGCTAAGTGAATTCAGATATGATGGCCAGTAGAGATGTATGCAAGAATACTGTGCCGACACTACGTAAGGAGAAGGGCAGGTTTATGATGATAAAAGTTGTTAAAACAGAAATTACTATAGCTACGTTACTAAAGGGTAATGGTAAACCAAAATATCTCCAACACAAAATACATTTATTGCAAGTTCCTTTTCTTAATATGTATAGTTTTAAATAGAAAATATCTATTGAGTTCCTTTAAAACAAAAGTCGAATCGAAACCTATAACATTAAATATTGTCCGGTATTTGATACAAAAGGCGTCTGCCAACAAACGCAGTGAACACCGCACTATAACATTCGAGATGTGCCTTTGCCCATCCCCTGTCATAAATACCAACCTATACAATAATAAATATAAGAAACAAAGCGGTACACACGTACAACCGACTCTACATCTCTTAATGATATGTAGATTCTCTGCATTAGTTACATGACTGTGTTCTCGGTGAAAACATCTCGCAAACTTATTCACGAACCTTCTCCACGTACTTCATAATATGCTTCAGAATAAAATACACTTTATTACGACGTCAGTAAGGTTATATTTGCTTGTTAGAGCTATGCATAAAGGATGTTTTAAATCATTGAACATTGAGATTCATTAAACAAGACATAATTTAAGCTCAAATTGACTAGTTATTCGAATTACAATTTAAACACCATTGAAATAAAGTTTATAATTAAATAATGGTTTTGCATGAGTTTACTTTCCTTTGGGCCTGAGTGTATAAAATCGTGCTTTTGAAATTTCATACCGAATTGTGCTTAATGTACTAGATCTTAAAGTTTAGTTTTAATTGATGGGAGTCGGAAATTGAGACATTAGAAATCTTCGAGCGGCTATTACCGTGTTCTTTAAACAAATGCAGGCAGTGTACAGAGTAAGATGTAACTTTATGCCGGCGTGCATAAATAAAGGGCTAAAGTATTGGTTACTTTAATAGCAGTGCCCCACAGGTGGGCGTGGGCCCCTCATATATCATCGCCAACAATTATTAAATTATCTTTTTTGTTGACATTAAGTAATTGTTTGGTTCAGTCGGCGCTCGCGGCGACGAACACCGACAGGCTCAGTATACATACTTGAAAATCTTTGGTTATGAATGTATTTTATTTAATGAATAATGATCTTTCCATACGTTATTCGTAACTTATAAATCAGTAATTTTTTAATAAATACCGATGTTGTCTCGATTAATTTTTCATTTGTTTCTCTCAGATTAAATTAAACTTCAATAAAATAAAAGTTGACCTCGAAAACACGCAATTTCCTATTTTTTGTCATATTTTAAACTGTTATACAATGTTATTCCTAGTCTCTTTCAATCGTATCTTATACGAGTCGTTTGTTTGCCATAAGTACAGTCTGAATTAACTTGTTTAAATTTATCGTTAATGGAAATAGCTTAGTAATAGTTTTATCAAATGATAGCAATCTACACTCGTAAATGACACGTAATTGCAACACTTGGCTGAGGGCAATTACCCGTATTGATCAAGTATAAAATCTTGTAGATTTAGCTGGCCCATTAATCATGCAATGCAGTGTACGGGTCAGGCGACTCGTTACGTTCTAAAGGAGTAATTAACTAACCGATACAATTTATTGAAACTCAAGACACGCCAATATAATATAAGTTATTTCAATCTACACCTATTTACTTTGACTGTTAAAAGACAGGACTTGTGTAGCGTGGTTCCCTTCTGTCTGATACGAATAATACGTACTAAATTTACTTGCTCTTTTGTGTGAGTAAATTTTTGAGTCGGTATAAAGACGTTTCAATTTTATGTAACAGTATGTACGAGTATGTGAAACGTGGCAGAATTAATTTAATACAAAAGCAACTTTTTGTCTAGTCCCTTTCTTTATAGTCAATGTTTATTTCAGATCTAGAAATTGAGAGGCAAGTTTATAATTAAAGATAAGATAATCGCTTTCTGAGATGTAATACATTTTCTCAGCTTAATTGTATGCTCAGGTTTTTCTTTGATAATATTACGCTTAAGAATTTTCCATCGAAGTTTTTTAACATTATATATAGAAATATAATGAATGTAACACGGTTTTTAATTATTGTTGTTTATTTTTAAAACAAAAGACTACGGTCTAATTCATCTTAAACTATACAAATGTATTTCTACAAAGCATCTAACATTTTATTTGAATATCATAAACCAGATATATTTGAACTTGGCATTTTATTGAACAACTTGCCTTTTGTGTTATTATTTCGTTGTTTCGAAGTTTTTTCGACTTAAACTATAGTTATAGGCCAGTATTAACAGTTTCAAATAACCACTTTTTACAGAATTTGAAACATATGCAGGGTTGCTGATTTTCATTTATTTTATCATTACCTAGTGATTATTAGGTTGACCTAATTTTCAACGGAGTAAAACTCAAGTTACGTAGTTCAGAAAGGCATGTCATGAAGTTATCGAACCAAAAACACTAACGAATAGTTAAATTTAGCTGAGAAACCGGCCATTAGACGGACATAGACAAAGCAATTTCAAGACAAGACGTTTTTAGTATCGTAATGTCTTTTATAATGATTTATATATAAGAATGTTGTCATCATGTTTATAAATTACATTAATTGATATCATTAATAATCTATATCTACATCTATCTATACATATAATAAAATTGGAGTGTCTGTTTGTAATATCAAAAGAAAAAATCCAGATTTCGGGAAGATGATGTATTTGTGTTGCTGATAGCGAAAATCGCATTAAAAAAAAATACTGTCTGCAAGCCGCGTTTGTTCCGAGTAATCTCCGAAACGGCTGGGCTTTCCCTGAAGGGTAGCTGATATAGACAGGCATATTATAGACTACTTTTTTATCTTAATATTGCATGGAAGAAGTCTCGGGCAACAGCTAATAGACAATAAATTACTTGAAAACATTTGAAATGTACAACTGACAATTATTAACGTCAATGTAAAGAAATACAACATTAATATGCCACATATAAGGTTTAATGAAGATATATGTTGTTGATTAACACATTACATTGTTTTGTGTACATAACGGTTCAGTGTTCACAATTATACAAAGGCCCAGATTCGATTTTCGTTCCAAATAAAAGATTCTGATGCTTTTTTATTTTACTCTTCTCCCTTAGTGGGTTTTTCTATAGTGTAAGGTGATACACAAGCAAGCGGCCACCAATTCGCTAAAATAGCAAAACGACCGCTGCCCATAGATATCAATATTTGTAGATGCGTTGGCTAACTTTAATCAGCAGAGGAGGAAACGCGCAAAAAGAGCTTTCCATTCCAGATTATCCCCTTTTCCAAATATACCTCTTCCCATCCCTTAAAACAAAACCACGGGAAGAGAAACAGGACTATATTGGGCCAGCAAGCAAAGTGATGTAATTGATACTTTTTAGTTCCTTAGTGTAGATTACACTTACTAAATCTGCATAGAGGACACCCTTAGTAACCACTTAACAACTCTGGAAGGAAATCAATATACGTAAAGATTTAAAATTACAATAAAATTATAGTTCTTTCGGTTATTGTTGTAGTTGTGTTAAAAATACATCGACATTCGACTCGATATCTATTCGATTAAAACGATATACAAAACTAATCGTAGGGGGAGGAATGGCAAAAATGGCGTCGAGAGACGCGCGCGTTTGTCATAAATTTGAATATTTCCGTGAAACAAAACCTCGCTTCGGGATAATATAGTGGCTTATTGTCAGCGCAGGTTAGCGCTGCGAGGGAGAAATAAAAGATATGGAAAAATCGCGGATTTCGTGTTGGCATTACCTACGGAGTAAAGCGTAGCGAACTACAGACCTCTCATTCTATATTGGTAATTTAACGAAAAGAATACGGGAAATTGTAAAGATATGACGGCTGATATAGATATATAGAGCAGCACATACTATACCGACCCTCCGTAGGAACAAGGCCAAGTTGAGCATGATGAGGTCTTTCTGAATCAAACTGTCTATATCTGCCGTAGGCGGAAATAATGAAGACTAACCTTTTAATCAATGTTAAAATATTTTTCGAGTCCTATAATAGAGCTCAACAAAGAACTTCATTATATTTGAAATGTTGCTTGCCTTCATTGGTTTATTTAATATTTTAGACGTCTCAAAGTACTGGCGATCCGAAATAAAAATAAAGTTACATTTAAAATAAAACTTCAAGAGCATCAAGTAAATAGTAAAGCTATATTACTCTGTGGCCGATTGAGACATCACGGGCCGCGCGCCTCGATCCCAGCCAGCGGGAATGTTAATATGCAAACCCGCAGTCTACCTACAGGATGTTTCATTTATCTTATAAATACACTAATACAGTAATCAGGATACCGTAGTTTATTGTATGATGTATTTCGTGTTTTTAATATAATAATACATTAACGAAAACGGAGTGAAGTAAGAGTTTAGGGGGAACTAGAAAATTGCTTTCAGATTTCTTTGTTCTAAAGGCAATTTTATTATTATGTGAAATTCTTAAAACTTATGAAATGTGCATTGGGAAAGAATTATCACCAAAAGAGAAAACTATCTTCTTTTGTTTGACAATCTTTAGGGCAAATTGCATTATCGAAATACAGGCGTGAAAAGCAAACGGTCACTTATGACCTAGCATGCTTGTTTTCGACCAAAGCCTTACTATTCCGATTCTTAGGTGTTTGAGCTATATTTTCTGTTTATAACACTGTTTATTTAAGAGCCTTTTTTGGTTTTGTAAAAGAAACATCCTGTACGCCGCATTAGTATCTCCGCTATATGACGTCGCAGTTAAAATGTTTGTGGTCCAATTTGGGCGAGTTGCGAGACGATTTGTGCCGTTCCATGCCTCTAGTTGACTTATAGCATCATGTTATACCATTTAAGGTTTACTACGACTTAATGAACACACAAATAACATACGGCCCTTATTTAATAACAAATGAAGGTATTTATTACTTCGCGTATACGATTCAATTTAATTAATACAATTAAAGTTTGTTTTGTATCAAAATAAAGCATATTAATGAAGAAGTAAGACATTTCGTGCACCTTGACTTCCTTAAAAGAGTCACTCTTAATAAATTT
>LD688956.1:3170370-3181603 GCA_003118335.3 Papilio memnon
ACACACTTCTTTGTTGCCTAAGATGTCGGCAATTACAGTATATTTTTGAACAATTCTTTTTTTAATAAAAAGTCCTACACTTACGTCACGCTTTAGGCTATACGAGTATATTTTCACGCCATTAAACTTGAGGGTTAATATTTGGGATAAAAATCCTAATGTGGGAAAGAGACCATAAGATGCTGCCAACATTAAGGAAGCAAGATTGCCATAGTTTATCGTCATTGCATTTTGACATTTACAATTGATAATTTGACAAATGTATGTAAACATTGAAATAAAGTTTTTATAATTTCACGCGGATGAAGCCGCATGGGAACAGCTAGTCATTAATATTTTTACTTTCAGAATCAATCTTATTTCCTTCTTTATTCGTTTTAATTTAACAAATACCTATTGATGTATTTACTTAATGCTTTTTAAAGAATTGTAGGTTAATTTGACATCGTGACCTCGTTTAATACAATAGAAGTCTAAAGAAAAAAAAAATGAGTTCATAGATAAACGTGTATGAAGCAGGAAGCAAAAACTAATTGAAATAAAAAAGGTGTTCGTTAATACAGCACTATCAACTGATCTTAGAAACCTTTCGCTGAAATACGAACAGACGTTTAAATTCCCTTATCTACTATAGAGATCGTCCCCAAACATTTTGATTAAAAGACAAAAATAAAAATACAGTCTATTATATTAATTTCAAACGATTATATCTCTTATGTCTACTACATAAAATCTGTATTAAATTTTAATGGCCGTTTTTAATAGTGTTGTCGTTTCGTATTGTTGCATACGTCATAGTCATCAAGGGGCGCGATGAAGGGAGCCAGCTTCATGTAATTAGTTTGTTTGTAATCTCAGTTTCGGTGTTTGCAATGAATATATTTATAGAGTTGCTTCAATTCAATTTAGATTATTTTAGCTTTTAGCAATACTTTTTTAAAAAAGTGCTTTTAGTGTGATAATACAGGACAACCGCAGAGTAAAACTATCACATAATTATTTCTTCTAATTCTAACTTAGAAAACATGTCTTAGAATGTACTTAGACTAAGAATTGCTAACATGTGCGTCTTGTGTCTTATTTTTCTCAGCATTCAAAACTCAAAACTATAAAGAACTAGTTAACGTCCGCGTGGAATTAAAAACAAATCAAAAGTAAGTAAGTAGTCCTTGTGTTAACAAACATCCATCCATCCATCTAAACTTTCGCATTTAGTTATAATATTAGTCAGAAGTAAGATAATTGTTGCTCTTTGGAAGATAATTAAAATACAGTCGAATTGAGAACCACTTCCTTATTGGAAGTCGGTTAAAGGCAGGTATAGTAACAGCTCTGTAAAGTTCTCAAACCCATAGCTTGTTTTATCAGTTCTAAAATCAGTAGGCTGATGTGCTTGATGAATGAACGTTTTGTGATGCTAATGCGTACGTACAGATTAATTTCAACCAATCCTACCTCAACATATAAATCTTTGGAATATGAACTTTACTGTAAAACATTATGGTTGTTTTTTGTTTGAGGATGATGATATGTTGTGATGTTCTTTTGTCAATTTGGTGACTAATAAGGCCTAAGTCTAATAATACACGTGTTTGGAACTTTATCGCTGATTAGCTATCGTCAAATCTCTTAAGTTGACAGCAGCTTTGTATAGCTTTGTGATAACTCCAGCGTTACTATCGAACGTTAAAGGGAATGATTTATTGGTGACGGATATTAATTGATTGGTATATAGTTGTTTACTCCTATCCTATAACTTCAAGGGACTTTAGCTTGAAGGCAAAAGCATAACAACGATACGGCCATAGAATACATCGGCTGGTGTTTAATTGATTAAAGAAAATTTAAAACTAAAAGGGGATTTGAGACATTTGCAGTTTCTTCGACGATGGACATATGGATGTGCCCATGGGGGCATGTGTGATTTCTTAACAATGAGGGTCCCACTGTTTGCATTCTTATCATATAAAAACCTAAGTTTATTCCAAACAGGCTGTTAAGAACTTAACTTTGTTATACTAACTTAACTTAACTTATAGACCAAGGACAAACTAGCAAATCTATACTAATATAATAAAGCGTAAACACACACTTCTTTGTTTCCTGAGATGTCAGCAATTACAGCATATTTTTGGATAATTCTTTTTTTAATAAAAAGCCCTACACTAACGTCAGGCTTTAGGATATATATATTCACGCTATTAAACTTAGAGGGTAAATAAATTGGATAAAAATCCTAATGTGGGAAAGGGACCATAAGTTGCTGCCAACATCAAGGAAGCAAGATTGTCAATGTCAAAGATCTTAGTTGTCATTTGTGCATTTGAATTTTGACATTTGACAAATGTAAACAATAAAATAAAGTTTTTATAATTTCACGCGGACGAAGCCGCACGGGAACAGCTAGTAGTTAATATAATGTTGAACGAACGAATCTAAAATCAACATTCATTTATTGATTGCAACTGATTTATTAAAATGTATTGCCAAAAAGCGGATGTGCGTCGCTAGGGGGGAGCAAGGGGTAGATGGTGGAGCTGACCCCCTAGAGAATCGTAAAATACGCAATAGATAGAACAAAACATAGAAATTATTTATCGGACAAAAACATTTTTTACAAAATTCTATAGGGCTCAGTCTCTTGAATTAGCTATAACTTTGTTTCTAGAGGCAGGGCCTTCTGTTTTCTATTCTCGTAATAATAATAATATGTATGTTATACGAGCTTTCGCCCGCGACTCCGTCCATGTAGTATAAAAAAACAAAAGTGAGTAGCCTATGTGTTCTTCCAGACTGTCCTCTACATTTGTGCCGAATTTTATCGAAATCCGTCAAGTCGTTTAGGCTTCAAATTTTAACAAACATCCATCCATCCATCCATCCATTTAAACTTTCGCATTTATAATATTAGTAAGATTTAGACCTTATTAATAGTAACTCCTATACTACCTACTTAGATTACCGACTGGGGACGTCTACGAACAAGCGTGTATTTTTTATAAATCCAACTCTGTTAATTTCTTTTATATAATGTAGAGATAATAGAAAACTCGTTGATATAAAGCGGAGAAGGCAATGAAAATTAAACTGGTTATTAGTTGAAAATTACCGCTCGCTGCCGGGATGTAATGTCGCAGGCAATAAAACCCACCCCCGAACACCCGACACCCCAGTTACACAGACAAGAGAATGTCTGGATAAGACTTGGATACAAGTGGTATTCCGTCGATAATATAGCGAAATAAATTTAAACTCATTACTTCATACTATATAATATTACTAGGTGTTGCTCGCGACCTCGCCCGCCTGAAATAAAAAATATAGCCCATCTTACTCACAGTTAAATTACCTTTCTAACGGTGAAATAATTTTAAAAATCGGCCCAGTAGTTTTTGAGTTATTTCATTACATACAAAAATCTTTGCTCTTTATAATATTATAGATAGATAAATACGAAAGTTTAGATGGATGGATTTTGTTAAAGTTTGTAGCCTAAACGGCTGAACGGATTTCAATGAAATTTGGTATAGATGTAGAGGATAGTCTGGAAGAACAGATAGGCTAGTCACTTTTTTTTTAATTCCACGTAGACGAAGTCTCGGGCGAAAGCTAATCTGCAATAAGTTGAAGGTTGCAAGGATGCATTGCTATTTTTTAATTGACAGGGAAAATGAACCCCCTCCCGTGTCAAAATCCCATCCCCTCCTAATATTTTTTTTGTTACACAACCTGGATAAATCCTTTAAATCGATTTTTACCTGAAAGCAGTAGTAATTGCAAACCAAGGTTCTCTTATTTTACATAGACTACGAGAAATAATAGTTACTAAAATATAATTTATTTTAACCTATTTAATTGACTTAAATTTTATCTTATTTTTGTGTGGTTAAATAGTCACTTTCAGTTGAACCGTATCTGTGCAGGGGGTTCGGAAAAAGAGGGGTTAGGGGGCACAAAAGCTGGTCCTCTGGGGGGGTTGGAAATGGGGGGCAGGGATGAGGCAAGCGAGGCTGCGGCCTTAATTACCGCTGCTTTTATAGTTTTAATGAGTTCATTTTGGACCCGGGCTAACAAGCGGCGTAATACCTATTTAAACCAATTTTGAAATTAATTTCATAGTGATGACCGGAGTTATCGATAGATATTTATTATATTAAAGAGATAATTGTATATATGGTGCCGCATGTAGGACTTCCCATTCAAATACTTCGTGAACAGTGCTCATTAACAAAGCTTTAATCCCTTTCATATTATTTCTTTTCTCCTATCTTTCTATTTTTATCTTTCCACTACATACATCTTTTTCTTTTAGTATCCAGTCTAGATACTTGTCGCTATTTTACATTTCTATTGGAATTAGAATATTGTTTATCGTAGTTCATGTCCCATCACTAAAAGTTTATCGTTACCGTCCGCCGCTTCGACTATTTTGTCGATATTAATTAAAAAGGGGTCCGTACAAGTTAATATTAAAGAAAATTAAACAATCTCCGTCGAATAAACTCCTAATGAATTTTCGTACAAGAACTGTTTTGAACTCTACAAAACATTGTACGGGAAGGTCTTAATTTGGGATTTGATGTTAGTTAAATATTCTAATATATACAAGATAATATTAAATTCATTAATATAGGGTATGTGTCCCCGTTCTAATGTATTTATAACATATCTCATATATCAATCATACTAATATACTAATATTATATTATAAATGCGATAGTTTAGATGGATGGATGGATGTTTGTTACAGTTTGTAGCCTAAGCGGCTGAACGGATATCGATGAAATTTTGTATAGATGTAGAGGATAGTCTGGAAGAACACATAGGCTACTGACTTTTGTTTTTTTTAATTCCACGCGGACGGAGTCGCGGGCGAAAGCCAGTTTGAAATAATAATGAGTCTAATTCTCAGTAACTTCATAATGTCGAATTCTGAAAATTTATTTAATAGTTTTTGAGTTATTTTTTAACAAACAAACTCAAAACGAAGGATCTTTTAAATAAACAGGAAAAATAAGACAAGGTTTCCAGTTTCATTACTTTTGAGTAAATAGATGAAAATTTTATCTATTTACTCTGCTACTATGTAATTATATTTATTTAATAACTAGCTTTTGCCCTCGACATCGTTCGTACGCAATTAAAAAAAATAACTCAGTATGTAGCCTATGTTGTTCCAGACCATGTTATAGATCTATGCGAAATTTCATCGAGATCTATTGAGCCATATTAGAGATACATAACCTATATCAATCCATCCATCCATCGATTCAAACTCTTACTCGTACATTTATTATATTAGTAAAATATGATCACTCTTATCTCTTTATATAGATAACTAGCTTTTACCTGCGACTCCGTCCGCGAGAAATTTAAAAATAATGAAAAAATATAGCCTATGATACTCACAGATAAATTACCTTTCAAACGGTGAAAGAATTTCTAAAATCGGCCAAGCAGTTTTTGAGCCTATTCATTACAATCAAACATACAAAGTTTTCCTCTTTATAATATTAGTATACATAAAATATTTACTTATACGTGTGTAGACTGCCTACATCCCGACCGCCCAACATCCGTGCGGGGGTGCTAGGGGGTCTAATAGCCCTACAATTATCACCCTATTAAGTAGTTTAGGACCGCCATTCAAGATGACGACCCCACGGGGGGCAACGAGATTGTAATATCGTGTTTTAACTACGGAGGCGACGGTATCTTCGTGTAGTTAGTGAAATTAATTTCTAATGTTATTAAATGATAGACAGTATTATAAATGTAGAAGTTTGGACGTATGGATGGATGCATGGACGTCGCAAGCCGATAATCTAGAGGGGCAGGTGGATGTTCAATGGGGGCAGATAGAATCAAGGGGGGCTAGCAGTAGAAAAATTTTCTTTATTTCAAAGAGAATAACTCTGGTTTCAAAGTAATAAGTTGTTTTAGAGTTATCTACACAAGTCTATAGGGATTGGATAGGATCCTTAGTATTTTGAACTAATTCATATAATTACTAGCTTTCGCTTGCGACTCCGTCCGCGTGGAATAGAAAAAACAATAGTGAGTAGCCTATGTGTTCTTCCAGACTATCCTCTACATCTATACCAAATTTCATCGACATCCGTTCGGTCGTTTAGGCTGCAAACTCTAACAAACATCCATCCATCCATCTAAACTTTTGCATTTATAATATTTTATTTTACAATGTCCCCTCCCTGGAGACGCCCATGGATAGATATTTGGAGGCTTACTTGGCAAATCTACAACGAATCTATAGATGAAATTTAGATGTAACATTTCTGTCAGGAATACAAAGGCGACTTACTCAGTTATGACAGCTATGTCCCATCGTATGCGTATTTTAACCTCACAAACCTTAAAACTTGTAAGAAAAGAACACTGGCGACTTGTTCCAATCCTTTGGTTTACCGACATTTGGAAATTGAGACAAATTGTTAGACAATTGAAGTGAAGTGAATCAATTAACAAAGTAAAGAACATCGTTAATAGGACGTCGACGAGGCCCAACTTTAGTCGCTTTTCCTTCTTTTCTTATAAGACAAGGATGGGAAGAGAACGTGTATTTGACGGTGGAGGAGACGCATAGAAAGGAGAAATATCCTGTTTATGTGCGTCTCCTCCTTCGTGGATTAAGGGTAGGCAACGCATCTGCTATCGCGAATGTCTATGAGCAGCGGTCTCTTCGCCATTATGGCGGATTCAGGTGGTCGCTCGCTCGTCTGCCGCCTTATGATATATAAAAAAAAACGTAGAAATTAATTAAAGAATTACCATATACTGTTACCTAGTTATACAGACTGTTAGATGAGGTTACCCGCCTGAGTTAAAGGTATATTAATTAATTTTACTAAACCAGGAAATTAACAATGAGCAAATTATTAATCTACATATTTAAAGAAAGTCGTGTTAGTTACACAACTTATAACTCAAGAACGGCTGTACCGATATGGCTGAAAATTGGTGAGGAGGTAGCTTAGAGCCAGGAAACGGACCTAAGATACTATTTATTCCGTTCGACAGCGATGGAAGGATGGATGTTAGAGTTTGTAGCCTAAACGGGTAAACGGATTTCGCTGAAATTTGGTAAAGACGTGGAGGATAGTCTGGAAGAACACATAGACTACTCGCTTTTGTTTTTATTAATTCCACGCGGACGAAGTCGCTGGCGAAAGCTAGTAACATATATTAAGTAAGGTATGAACAAATTTAATTAATTTTAAACCATACCCCACGACAATAGGACTCAAATTAGTTATATCTCTGCCAATTATGTGTTCTTTAGTTACGTAAAGGTCTTTGGCCATTGTTATAACTTCATTTGCTTCAGCGATCGCTCGTTCGAATATTGATTCAAAGTGGCTCGTAAGTAGAAATGTAAAGAATTTTTACGATTGGAAGTTGGGAAAATAATACAAAAGGTGAGTCGCTTAGCCCCGCCGCGGTCAAGGAATTCAGATTTATTACACCTTTAAGTCCTTCTTGAGTTAACATTAATGATGTTGGATATAAATTATAAAGATTAAAGAACCAACGCCCGCGCTGAGTTTTCAATAATCTCTTCTGCTTCTAAATAAATCTGTTATTTTACTTTAATATTAAACCTAAGACTGATCTTATTACTACTTTGATAATCTATAGATTTGTACTGGCCACCGTTACACGGTGTTACGCAACATGTTACACGGCGAGCATTCATGCAGTCATAGTGTCGTATTATTGTTACATTGGATGTCATTTGTCATAGGAATTGGAACTTCTATCGTTATGCGCGACATTCTTTCAGCCTTCAATTAAATATGACACTGTCTTACATATACGATTATATTTTACTAGCTGTTCCCTTGCGGCTTCATCCGCTTGAAATTATAAAAACTTTATTTCATTGTTTACTTACATTTATCAAATTATCAATTGCAAATGTCAAAATAACATGACATGATGACCAACCATGGCAATCTTGCTTCCCTGATGTTGGCAGCAAGTTATGGTATCTTTCCCACATCAGGGTTTTTATCCAAAATATTTACCCCCTAAGTTCAATGGCGTGAAAATATATAGCCTAAAGCGTGACGTAATTGTAGGGCTTTTTATTCAAAAAAGAATTATTCAGAAATATGCTGTAATTGCTGACATCTTAGGCAACAAAGAAGTGTGTGTTTACGCTTTATTGAACTATCAAACCAATCAATTCATATTAGACTAGCTGTTGCACGACTTCGCCCAGTGAAATAAAAAAATATATAACCTATATTACTAATAGATAAATTACCTTTCTAACAGTGAAATTATTTTTAAAATCGGCTCAGTAGTTTTTGAATTCAATGCATACAAAACCACAAAAATCTTTCCTCTTTATAATATTAGTATAGACAAGGTATATTTAAGTATATTGGTATCGATAACTTCAACTAATATCATTACATAAGCCTCTTATGTAGGTTCTAGTATTACCTAATTTCATTTTCAATTAACTATACATTTACTATATTGAGTAAACTCGTGCAAATTACTCAAAGGGTCGATAGCGACGTAATAAAGTTAATGTGTTAGTGATTTCTGACCTCGGGGAGCCAATTGAGACGCTAGTCCGGCACAGCAGGGCGTCCGCGGACTAATGTACGCCCGCCATTACACGGTTTGAGAGCGGGGAATTTGCTTTGACCCTTAAGATAAATAAGCTATTGTTAATATTGTAGCAATTAATTTAAAACAATGATACTGTTCATTATCTTATCTTTATCTCACTCACGTGGGTTTTAACAGTGGTAGACGCCAGCAATAAGAAAATCTGTTTGAACGAATATATATACTCGCCCAGTGCTCCACTACACAGAAGACAGGCGAGAAGTACGAGTAGAAGCAATTTCGCGTTTCGCATGATGAATGTGTGTGTCGGAGGCTTAATTTTAGTCCCCTTTTCGTACAAGGAAAGGAACGAAGAGTGACAAGCTTAGGTAGGGGACATATTCTTTTTCTGTGCGTTACTCTGTTGATATAAGGCAACGCATCCGCAAATGCGGATGTCTATGGGCAGCGTTTTGCTATTCGAATGGCAAATTCCGGTGGCCGCTTGCTCGTTTGTCACCTTATACTATAAGAAAAAACATAATACAAATTTCTGAATCAATGAATTTTTATGGGACGAGGTATTCGATTTTATAATAAGATCCCACGGTCGTCTTTAAATTTGCCATTTTGGTATTTAAAATTTAAATTAAATGATAGCTAATTAGTATGAGTCATTCCGTTTGTATTCTAATGATGTTGATTTGATGTTGGCAGCAACTTATGGTCTCTTTTCCACATTAGGATTTTTATCCAAAATATTTACCCCTAAGTTTAATGGCGTGAAAATATATAGCCTAAAGCGTGACGTAAGTGTAGGGCTTTTTATTAAAAAAAGAATTATTCAAAAATATTGCTGACATCTTAGGCAACAAAGAAGTGTGTGTTTACGCTTTATTATATTAGTATAGAAGTATAGATTAGTATAAGGGTTAACGCGCATTGATCCCCCCGTTAACTCCCTTCCTCGACGTTGCTAATTGAGCGGGATAAAGAAATCGCAAAACGTTGTGTCATTCTCGCTTGTAGGGGCGGCCGGCGCGCGGTTCGTACCGGATGGACGCATGCACGTTAACCTTAAGCATGCATGTTGATTCTCGTGCGACATTAATGTCTAATAATGAATGAAACTCAAGCTAAAAAAACTAGATTATATACAGTGACAAACAATTACTACTAGGTAACCTAAAGTAGGTAAAGAAATTGTGTTAAATATAGCTTGTCGACTTTGTTTTGTAGATTTGAGACGCGAAATATCTTTGAATTTATTTATGACGTCATTGAGTCAAAATAAAGATTTGGATGATTTATGAATTAAGTAATCATACTTCATACTAAATAAATGCGAAAGTTTAGATGGATGGATGTTTGTTAGAGTTTGTAGCCTAAACAGCTGAACGGATTTCGATGAAATATGGTATAGATGTAGGGGATAGTTTGGAAGAACTCATAGGCTACTCACTTTTGTTTTTTTTTTTAATTCCACGCGGATGGAGTCGCGGGCGAAAGCTAGTAATTGCATAATATGAGAGTTATAACACTACTGAAGAGTAGGGAAGTTGATCAAACAATATTTTATTAACCTCCCATCAATGGATGGATAATAACTGTTTAATGGATACCGATTTATAACTTAGATTTACAAATTTAACTCACCAAATACATTATAAACTGCAAGGCATTTTAATCTTTATTTTCAGTACCATAAGTGAGTTAATGACTAATATTATTGGTAAAAAATAACCTTGTAAATAATATAAGAGCCATATCATCGTCGTATTTGAATCGCGTGCCATGATTCGGCATATTCTATCAAAGCATTTATGGACCACCAATGAGCCTCTTGAACTGACCGATAAAGTGAGGTAAATCTTATAAAATTATCGATAAAAAATAGCAATCAACTAAGATAGCTTATTATTTAAACTTTATAAAGTCTCACATTAACATTTTAGGGTTAATGGGTACTAAATACAACATTTATTGTAGACATATCTCATAATGCGATAAATCACTTTTAAAAGCCTTAATTTAAGATTACAGTATGGTTTTAGTTCATATACTTACCCCAAGGTAATCAAAATTGACGGCGCAATTGTTTTTTCGTACACTCATGTATTTTCTTATTTCATTTTATATCAGCATTGCAGTCCTGTTTGCTAGGAGTTATCGATGTTCGTGGTATTCGATGGCCACTAGTACATCACTATCGCTTACTAAAAAGCATTCCCAAGAGGCACAATCAACACACATTGAATACTTCTTTGTTGCCTAGTGATTTATTGACCGCGTCTCTGTCAACAAGGCTGGCATTTTACACTAACTCTCAATACTTCATTTGATCCGGATTTTTTAATCGATAATAAAACCACTATCGTGAGTCACATCACTCAGTGAATTTTACAAATGACACGATCGGTACCCTTTGATATATTTGAGCTATTACTATTGGCTTGCTGGAATACAATGTATGAAATGAAGCAAAAATAATACGGAAGGTTCATTTAAGAACGATTTTAAAGGGACAAAATTACACATTTTTTCCAAAATAACATGTAAAAACTGTTCTTCTATTGAAGTCGACCAGAGACAACTACTTCGACAAAATCGATCGATTCTTTTAGGCTACAGGAGGTCATAAATCTCATCA
>LD688956.1:3194265-3208054 GCA_003118335.3 Papilio memnon
ACTGAACGTTAAGAATAAAAGTTTATATTGAAAAATAGAGTGATTCCACTTATTGCCACCATCCCACATATACATATCTTTCCTCTTTATAATATTAGTATATATTAGAACTTAGAGTTAATTTTTAGTATTTGAATGATCACAACGTTAAAGACTATTGAATGACAAGTAAACCCCATAAATTTTACTAATTAGAAGTATTTTTTGTAAACTTGTCCCTTAAATATTCTGATATGCACAAAAGTGTACTTGTTTGCCATTTTAATTTATTATTGTAAAAACGGTGACATTTAAAAACACTTCCATTTCACAGTTATTTTTATCAGAATCAAAAGTAGTTTTTCAACGGTTAAATGCGTCTTATTAGTATGTATCGTTATTTATTTTGTTAATAGCAAAATGCTTTCAACCTTTACAAAAATTATACAACTATAGACATTGCTAAGTTTTGCTTTTTATGCCTTTCGATTAGTGTCTATGCCTCGTATTATGTGGACATAATGAAACTTGTACTTAGCTTGAGGTTGTTTAATAACTATACGGTACAATTTGGTCGGATAAAGAATAACTTGATTAGCGCGAGATTTGATGCAAGACCGCGCAGAGTGACAGACGAAGTGCAAGAGAGAGAGTGAATGTCTAATAAAAAAAAAACACTTTATTAATCAAGTCAGTTGCACAATAATCAATGGGACTCTGCTTCCTGTGTTAGGTGGGGGGCCTGATTACAGACTAATAGGTGGCAAACGAGTAAGCGGTCACCTAAATACACCGAAATGGCGAAGCGACCGCTGCCCACAGACATCCGCAATTGCAGATGCGTTGCCTACCCTAAATCGACGGAGGAGGAGACGCACATAAAGAGGATATTTCCCCTACCTATGCGTCTCTTCCACCGTCAAATCCACTTTCCCATCCAATCCTTTCCTTATGAGAAAAGGGTGGAACGGGAAAGGGACTAAAATTGGGCCTGCGGCACCACACTCATCAGACTGTACGCGGAATTGCTCCCACTTCACGTCTGTGGTCTGAGTGGTCGTGGTATTGCACCGGGCGAGCCGACCCATTCGTGCGAAGATATTAAAGCGGGCTCTACCACTCTTAAAATGTCCGTGTGATACTGTTGCTAGTGATGTCCGTAATCGATCATTAGGGACCCAGATGAAGGTGACATAAGCGCCAACATTTAGTAAAGAAAAAGTGGTCAACACGTTATTAGTGACCAGAATTAGCCGAAATAGCGAAGCGACCGCTGCCCATAGACATCGGAAATTGCAAATGCGTTGGTTTACTTATCAAATACTCGTATATCAGAGTAAACAAATGACTTCATAGAACTACCAGAAATTAAATTATGACTTAAACCATAGATAACCTCTGCTTATAGATAACATATTCAAAACAAACTTCTATGTACTATTGCATAGGTTATAATGAAACTAGCAGAGTGTTTGAACGACGTAAAAGGTTTGTTCCCCAAAAAAAACTTTTTTTTCCAATGAAACTTTTTGCTCATAAAAGTTTTAATTTTCTAAGTTGTTTTTCGTATTTTTAAAGGCCTTACGATAAAGAACTTAAATATTGTCTTAAATACATTTTAGCTTAAATACACGTCAAACCTTTTATACCGTGACTAGCGCCAGAAATAATTTTTGACAAGATATAGCTATTAAAACAATATGCATAGGCTTTGCGAAATGCGATCTTAAATAATCTATACTAATATTATAAAGAGGAAAGATTTGTATTTTTGTATGTATTGAAATAACTCAAAAACTACTGGGCCGATTTTAAAAAATCTTTCACCATAACCCTTAATAACAATAATCCTTTCACCTTTTTTATTTCATGTAGACGAAGTCGCATGCAGCAGTTAGTAAATAATAAACTACTTATATCAAAAGCACGTAGATGTTTACAAAATGATTCAGTGGCGGTCAGAATTAAAACATGTGTTTAACTAAACAGTGTCTAAGTACATTTTTGTTATTATACAGTACTTATTTTATTACATTGTTTGTGACTAACTTGTAGCAACAAATAGGCATATTACAAACAAGTGTTTGAACAAGTTGATTGTTATCAGGACTTTGGCATTTAATATATCGCCCGTTAGTACTTTCAACGATTGCCATTAATTGCTTATTATCTACAACCCTTGTAACTTTTATAGATTAAGAGCGGGCGCACACCGTTGACTAAACTATCGCACAACTGTTTCTTTAAGAATTTATTGGAAAGGTACACTAATCGCATGTTCAAAGAACACAACAAAATTAAATATACTGTTACATACAGACGACAGGCGTACAAAGCGCTTGTAAGAAAAAGATTTTTTTTTGAAATAACTGTTGTGCGATTGTCGATTGTTTCGCCAATTCAACTGTTTAGTTGTGCAACTAAAAATCGAGTAGTGTGCGCAACTCCATATAAGCTCATAGGAAACAAAGCGAGACGAAACAGTTGTGCGATAGTTTAGTTTCAGGTGTGCGCGCTATAAGAATAAATTGAGAAACATACTTGCAACTCAATGTACCTACTAACTGTAACTGTTCTAACACAGGTATTACTTGCCATCTCTTTCATTCTCTTGAAATAAGACAGAGATAGATAATGTTTTAACATTAGTATTAAACGACGCGATTGGATAAGATACGAAATAAGTATATTAGAGGAAGTTTGAGAGTAGCCCCAAGTGTAGAGAAGGTAAGGAGTAAAAGGTTAGCATGGTATGTTATGTGGAGGGATGAATCGCATGTAATAAGGAGAATGTTAGTTATGAGTGTGGAAGTACACCGGTAGGGATAGACCTAGAAAGAGATGCGATTGCGTGAGTGACATGATCAAGAAGGGAGTGATTGAGATGACGTATGATAGAGTTATGTGGAGGACAAAAACCTGTTGCGCCCTACGGGAGTAGGATAAGGAGGAAGATGATTAGTATTAAATACAGTAAGTAGAGAAAGATGAAAAATTAGCTGATGGTAAAATTATTACTTTTGTCCGCAACTTTGTCTGTTCAGAATTATAATACAAAAACTTAGTAAGTACTTTTTCGTTATTCCAGTAAGTTGTCTATATCTGTTCCAAATTTCATCCAAATAAGTTGAGCCGTTTAGGAGTTATCTGCCAACATCCATCCAATCAAATAAACTTTCGCATTTATATTAGGTATTAATAACATTTGGTTTTTTATTTATTTTTTTATTTTATTTATTTATTTATTTATTGCAATTAAATTATACAAACATCTATATAACGTAACAACAATAAGTACCCCTTCGGGCGTGTAATATCATATAATGAGTACAAACGAAACAAACTTTGGCAATAATAACATAATGCACCTAAAACCAAATCATATTTGCAACTAAACACTTTATGACTAAACTTTATAACGTAAAACAACAACAAAACGAAACAAAACAAATAATTAAAAATTCTTATCAAGCACAATCTAGAGTATCATATGATTGGCCAAGGGTTACCTTAGTTTTAATGCTTGGAGTTAAAGAAATCTTGAATTGAGAGATTTATGCTTTTTTATGCTCATAATGCACTCTGTCCTTTTTTAATGTCCTTATATTTCTAAATTAGTTTAATTAATCGTTCAGAAAAAAACAAACAATCACAGATAAGACTCCGGGATACGGGTCCTCTTAAACTTGACCACATTAAGTCGTAATGTTTTCTTAGACTTCCCTTTACAAATTGCGTCCCGGTAAAGTTTATAGGTCATAAAAATAATGTGAGATGATCGGTTGAATATAATTAACATTAATGGACCAAAACTATTAGTGGCTACCGGAAAAATGCCGAATAGAGACATAAAAATAAATATATATGCAAAGTAACCGATAGAGGTTTATACGGAATAAAGTGTTAGAGGATTTTTTGAACGGTATTCTAGTTAAGGGCAAGTCACTTTTGATATTAAGTAAATTACCATGTTATAAATGCGTAAGTTTGGATGAATGGATGGATGTTGGAGTGTACGTATATCCAATGGCTTGTAGGATATCGATGATATGTTGAGCAGTCTGAAAAAAAGTGTTTTTTTTAATTTCAGTTAAAATTATGCCTGCACAGTTTTAACTTCGTTCGACTTTTTAGTTAAAAATGGGCGTATTTAGGCTGCTTTATAATTGAATTATAAAATTATTTTAATTTCTATTTAATGCCTAAAAAAAGTATCTAACAAGCTCAAAGCTAAAGCCAAAAGCTTGGAAACCCACAGAACCCAATAAGATGAAGCTTCCTCTTAAATCTATACGAGAGATAAGAGTTTTCGGGAATATTTCTTGGTTAATTGCTTTAACGATGCGGTTCGTTTACTAGGAAACGTATATTTCAATGGGTGGCCACAATTTAAAACGATATACGGTTTATGTTAGCTACCGTCGGTAATAGTGAATCAAGTGTGGACTTGTTAGACGCGTCGTGCGGTGCCTAGTGTAATGCTTTTTAAATTTTTAATCTGTCTCCGAGATTGTTTTTTAAATGTATTCCATTTAATGACAAACGAGACATTTCTATTAAGCCTTTAGTGGAACAAGCCTTTAATGTAGGTTAGAATAACCGCGGGTTTTAATTTTTTTGTATTGATAAAAACATATTCTCTATGTAACTACGATGATGTTATTTTTTGCACAGATGTTTTGTCAGTGGAGACAAATGGTAGTAAATAAAATAAACCACAACTTATACCGTAACTTTTAACCTTAATTTCAACTTACTGTTTACTAATGTTATAAATGCGAAAGTATGGATGGATGTTTGTTAGAAGGTATCTCCAGAAAGGATTAACAGATCCAAATGAAGTTTGGCATAGATGTAGAACAGTCTGGAAGAACACAAAGGCCACTTACTAACATAATTCACACACGCACCCCAAAGGGGTAGGCAGAGAACACGGACCTCTATTTGGCGCGGTCCTCAACAACCTCTCACGCTCTTCTATAATCCTATACTCATAAATGCACGTTGGTTTTCAGTGCTTTTTAACGCCTTTCTTGAGCTACTGGTCATGTATTTAATTCCGTGCAGAGGCACGGGCACCAGCTTGTCTAGTACAAAGATAAGATGATATCAAATGAAAGAGAAAGAAAATGTAAAGAAGAGATAGATAGATTAATATTACAATTTTTTAACCAAGGAAAAAAATAGTAATGTTTAATTTAACAATACTACGGTATTCAAAATGGCCATCAAAAACTTCAAGTAAAACAAATTAAAACTTGTATTGATATATTTATTAGTGTAATATAATTAAATGTGTCCATTTAACATGTCATTTAATCTAATAATTCAGAATTGACTTCGGAAAAACATCGAAGTCGTTAAGGCTATATAGACGAAATCAGTCCAATGGTAGAAACTGGCAGGGGTATAGTTCACAGTCGTCACTAAATTGGTGCTCGTAAAATTTTACTATCCATTTTTATGTTTGTTTGAGGTCCAATATCGGTTTACCCTCAGAGGGACTCGATTGCTTCGCTGGGAGAATTGTAGCACAGTAAAAGATATAATATAATAGCTTTCGTCTGCGTTATAAAAAAAACAGTGGCGTAAGTGTTCTTCCAGATTATGCTCTGTGTCTACTCGTTACAAACGTCCATCTAAACTTTCGCATTTATAATATTAGTAGGATTGAAGCGATGTTTGAATATCAGATTTATTGTACAAATTAATAAAATTCACACACTGTTTGATGTCGGTTTCGATTACCAAAATAAAGTTAACTCGACCGTTAGTTCTTGCATGTAGTTGTATACAATGCTATCGCAGCGATTGGGTGAATTTTTATGACATATCACTGGTCTGAAAGCAAAGAACGTTCTACCTAAAATAACTTAAACCTATTTTGCAGTTAAAAAAGTTTCTCTTAGCTCTAAAATTCTTTACTCTAGACTTCTTTTTTTATAGCATGTTTATAGCTGTTTGTGTAGTTCCAGCTTTAGTTCCCCGTGTGCCCATTCGTTCACGGGGGCACAAAGGAGCCGCTCACGTAATTATCAATACGTGTTAGGACGTGCCGAGGTTCTTAATGTCGAACGTAAAGTTTCAACCCCATTTAATGGCCTCACGTATTAATATCCTATGTTTTTTTTCTTTGCCATAATTTCTACATTGTGTATTCCAGCCAGTTATTTTTAATTGACATACTGTTTGGTAAATTTTAATCATGTTTTGATTAATTCGTTTTGTGTTTTGAACTAATCAAATAATTATGTTTAAATGGACTTTATTTATATATTTGCTTTATAAATGCCTTATAATAAGTTGGCAATTAATTTATGACCTATCTCATGTTAGTATATAATTTTATAGACGTCCAACATCGATTATAAAATGAAAATTCTGATATTTGCAAATACAAATTCATTCTGGCAAGTCTAGTCTACACCGTCTTTTTTATATAATTACCTAGCTTTCACCCGGGACTCCGTACGCGTGGAATTAAAAAAAAAAACAAAAGTAAGTACCCTATGTGTACTTCCAGAATATAATCTACATCTATACCAATTTTCATAGAAATCCGTTCAGCCGTTGGCTACAAACTCTAACAAACATCCATCCATACATCTAAATTTTCTCATTTATAATATTAGTATGAATCAGACGAGCTTAAATTCTAAATATAACGATAAAAACAACAGTTTTATAAGATTTACAATCACGATACTTAAGTATAGTTATGTTCTTTAAAGAACATAACTAAGTAATCTTGATAACAGTGGCCTTTCTGTAATAATATACGTTTTCTAATAAACAATAATAATAAATAACAACTGCTGTGATAAACAAGTGATTTCACACAACCGCATGCAACGATAAGGGACATTTGTACGAACGTCAAACGAATGATCATTCATTAAGATCCATTCATGCGTTCATTCATTGCGGACTGAAATAACGTTTATCTGTCCGGCTGCGGGGAGGAAGTCATAAAGCAATCACCACTATCACTCGTCTCGGTTTTACTTTTCTATATAAAAGTCATTCATTCTCATGTCTCAATTAGATTGTAGCGTCTTTAAGCTCTCTACACATGTGAAGTTTTAACTGTACAGCGAAAACTGAAGATGCGTAGAGAAGACAGAATCGTAGTTTTATTGTTTTTTACCTACATACGTATACAGGTATATTTTAAGGTACTACACGAACAAACGGAATTTGCTAAAATAGCTGCAAGCAATTTTAGCAAAAGCGTTACCTATCTATAATTTTATACTTAATATAATAAAGCGTAAACACACTTCTTTGTTGCCTAAGATGTCAGCAATTACAGCATATTTTTGAATAATTCTCTTTTAAATAAAAAGCCCTACAGTAACGACAAGCTTTAGGTTTTATGTTTTCACGCTATTAAACTAAGAGGGTAAAATTTTTTGGAAAAAACCGTCATGCGAAAAAAAGAAAAAGCTACGAGCTGACAACATGAAAAATGCAAGGATGTCATGGTAACGGTAATTGTTATCCAATGTCAAAGGCCTTTGTTGTCATTTGTGCATTTGAATTTTGACATTTGCAATTGACAATTTCCCTAATGTAAACTATAAAATAAAGTTTTCATAATTTCCTGATGAAGCCGGGAACAGCTCGTCTTTAATAAACCCAAGATAAAACGTAACAAACAACTTGTTCAAGACTAATTAGTTAAGTAAATTAATATTTGCTTAAAATTATCAAAAGCCGTGTTTCCCATATGTAAATTGCGTGCTATTTTCCGCATCTAATGACTCCAATTTCTATATATAATGTAAGCTGTCGTACGCGAGTCCGTCCACGTGGAATTTAAAAAAAAATTATGTGTTCTTCCATATCTATGCCAAAAATCGTTTCAGTGTCCTTTCAGCAAGATCTCTTGAGCTGTTCTGGAGATACGAAATAACATCCATCCATCCATAGATGCATTTATAAAATTAGTATCAAGTAGAAGTCGTACCAGTACAGCGCGTCGAAAAGAATCTTGCAAACCATCTGCGATTTTTATCACTTTTCGCAAACCATCAAACATGTCGCCTACCTAGGCCATGATTTGCGGCATTAGAAATTACGTTCTACATTTCATAATGATTGGCAAAATCGGTGGAAAGAGACGATTTGTTATAAAGAACTCTCAGCTGAGAAAAAGACCTGTTTCTCCTGACGCAAAATAGTGATGTACAGTTCAATAATAAACTCGCTTATCTAAACTTTGTATATCTTGTGTGTTGCAGTGTACATCTTACTAATATTATAAAGAGGAAAACTTGTTTGTTTGATTGTAATGAATAGGCTCAAAAACTAATGGGCCGATTTTCAAATGTTTTCACCGTTAAAAAGGTAATTTATCTGTGAGTAACATTGGCTATATTTTTTCATTTCTTTGTTATTATTTTTAAATTTCACGCGGACGGTGTCGCGAGCAACAGCTAGCGTTTAATATGAACGCTATCTTAATGTCTCCTTTACGGAACAATAATGGTTACATTATAATTATTATGGCCGGACCAATAAATTATTACGTCAATCATTAATTATATATGATTGAGAAATGTCTGCCGATAAAGGTTCGCATTCATCACCCCTTGTAGCGTTTCGAGATTAAAAAGTTAATGCACAGAATAATAATTATTAACAATTTTAAATAACATTAATATATTTAATTGCTTAATGACTATGCATTTGATTTAAATGTTCAATTTCTATTTGTTAACCAAATATATTGTAATACAATATAATGTTGTCGCCTGCAAACTTCGTTAGCATGGAATTAAAAAAAATGGTTCTCTATAACATTCCCGCGTGCATCTACTTCTTACCACCTACCTTCCAGTCAAAGTCCCGTCCGAATCGGTGCACCCGTTCCAGAGATAGCGGTCCAGTGGCCATTTTAATAGCGCGGAATTAAAAAATGTAGCCTATAATATGCCCGTCTATGTCAGCTACCCTTCAGTGAAAGTCCGGTCCAAATCGACCCAGCCGTTTCGGAGATTACCTGAAACAAACGCGGCTTGCGGACAGACAGACAGACAGACAGAAAGACAAAAACTTTTTAATTGCGATTTTCGTTATTAGCAACGTAAATACACCATCTTCCCGAAATCTGGAATTTTTCTTTTGATATTACAGACACTCCAATTTTTTTATATGTATAAAAGATAGAACACTCGTTTACCGTAACATCATCCGCGTTGATTTATAATTTTTTGTTACTTATTATACTCTATTCCAGGCTTAAATCTATCTCTGTTCCAAACGTAATAATAAACATGCATTCATCTAAACATTCACATTTATAAATTAGAAGTCAGATATGTACAACATGTATTAAATAATGCAAACATCATTGATTGTACATAAAAAAACAATTACCACAGACTAAAATAACAATAATAAATAGATCAGTACACATGTGGATAATCTGTTCCACCTATTTGAATTTGGAACAGAATAAGCTGGCAAGATGACAGATCACGTTCCCGCCAATGTATCTCCCTCCGCCTCGCTCGAGCTCCTCCTAATGAGCGTGCCTTGCATCTAGAACTAACACACAGTGTACGCATGCAGAAGAACAATTTTGTGAATAATTTCTACACCCTTAATTAACTAAGAAATCCACTTCTAATTAAATGTTTTATACTCTTTTGGCGACACTTTTAATCATCATTTAGTACGTTTCTATGTACTCGTATTTAGAGCGGGCGCACACCTTTGAAACTATCGCACAACTGTTGTGCGATTGTCGATTGTTTCGCAGCACATACAACTGTTTAGTTGCACAAAATCGAGTAGTGTGCGCACCTCCATATAAGCTCATAGGAATCAAAGCGCTACTAAACAGTTGTGCGATAGTTCAATAGGTCTGCGCGTCTCTTAGTCTTATTTAATTATTTTTAAGAACGAATAAATCGTTTCCTTAAATTAGTCAAGTAGTCATTATTTATTGCTACCGATCTGAGGTATGACATTAACTTCGAAATGTTTTAATTATAGTTTGTCTTAACTGTTATTTGTAGAAGTAATTCTAACAAAGTTATATATATTAAGGAATAATTATAGTCAAGGATATATTGGGTAACATCTGTATTATGTACACTGTAACATCCTCGCAACGAGTGACTTCGAGCACAAAGCTGGCCTGTGGCCTGAAAATTAACAGCCACGCAACATTAGAGTGATTAATTTGGACAATTAAGACCGAGAGAGCGCTTAGTACGGAAATTAATAAGTTATTTTTAATTACGGGTTAATTGTGCACAAGCTGTTTCAATTAGTTTGAAACGATCGACCGCGTTTGCTGAATGTATCGCTTTGCTTATAAATTAGACGTACCGAGTTCGAGTTGAAACTGCAAGTGACAATGATAAACATGTTCTTTAGACTTAAATAAAAAAGGTAAAAACGAAATTACAGGAACCAAATTCCTAATTGAATTTAAACCCTGTATTTAACCAGTGAATAATGTTATTGATCGATTTTCTTTCAATTAAAACTTTTTCGAGAGATCTTAAACGTTTTAATTTTTCTACCTAGGCTAAACTATGACGGGTTTGTAGCTTTCTAGTGTATTGTTTACATAATTTTTATACCACATAATAATTAAAAGTAAAAACGTCGTTGTAGGTAACTGATATCGCGCAAATTATGATAACATTTGTGACTATACGTAATCATAAAAAAACAATTGTCATGATCACCAATTTCTCGAGATTACATGAGAAAAAGTTTTTCAAACTTGTTAATTATTTTGTCTTTTAAATAATACTGAATTAGGTAATTTGTTTGCATGTATTTTCTCCGCCATTTTCAAGATCAACAGGAAGGCAATATGTTCCCTTTATTGGGTAATTTTTCAGTTAGAAGCATAAGTATGATAAATCTACACTAAGGGACTGCTAGCTATTAAGCGATTCTGAGTTACGTAAACAAGAAGAGAAAAAAGAAAAGAGTAGTATTAAACGGCTGTATTTATATACTTCATATCGCGTGACCTGACCTCGCACTTTATCGCACAATTAACTTTAATAGATATATTTAAATTAGTTCTCGACACAGCGTATATTGTTATTAGCATTAAAATCGTCATTACGTTATCTGTGATTGTTTTAAATAAGTGCCAATAGGCCGGCCTGATAACTGGCAACACTGATAAAAGGTTTCAAAGATGCTGTATTAAAAACAATATTTCTTAAGATGATTTAAGTAAATAATCTTTATAATTTTTATATTACTCTGTGATTTATAACCTGCTAGCTTGCGCCCGCGACTCCGTCCGCGTGGAATTAAAATAAAAACAATAGTAAGTAGTCTATATGTGTCTCCAGACTATGCTCTACATCTATGCCAAATTTCATCGAAATCCGTTCAGCTATTTAGGCGGTAAACTCTAACAGACATCCATTCATCCATCTATCTATACTCTCGCATTTATAAAATGTGTAAGATAGACAGATAGAGCGTTTCTTACATGTTAATGATACTCTCCTATGTAACCATTATAGGTAGGTCAGGTTGTAGGTCAGGCGAAGCGATTGTTTGATTGTCAACCTTTTTTTTATGAACAAAAGTCCAGCCTTCGATTCAGCCAGTTGTAATTTTCAATTATGGCAACTCTATTTTTTTAGGACTGTAAACATTAAAACAACATGTTTCGTTTGAGAAATTGATATATTTTTACTACATAAGTACAATGCTATGGTAATTTATATTTACATAAAATGCTTGTAAGTCATATAACACTTCGCATAGTTTTTTGTACTGGTAAAATTAAAAACACAATGTAGGAATTAAAAATTTGGTTGTACGACTTCTAACAATATTATACAATAATTAACTTAATAGAAACGATTTCGGTAATATTTAATTCTTATTATTATTCTAATATTTACAAAATAATTTACAATACTAAAATTCACAATATTTATTTCTATAAAATACATTCCATTCGAAAATAACGCAGACTTTATAATCCAATTTGACAAATTATTTGGCAATTATTTTAAAAAATTTGCTTTTCATAATACGGTATTATTATTATTAAAATAATATTTAATTCAATATTACTGGCCATCAAGATTTTTTTCAAAACAAAAGAATAAAACAATTGTATTCGAAATTCAAAACTTAAAATACCGTATACGAGTTCACAACATGACAGATTCGTTCCATAGTCAATTAAAAAGTTCATTGCTGTCCGCTAGTCTGAGTACTCGGTGAGGAGGTGCCCGATACTGGGGATTGGACCATAGACAGGTGAGGCGGTAAGCCCATGTGCGGCATAGGGCGGCCTCCCCCCATCAAGGGGTGAGGGTGGAAATACTGTTGAAGCGCGGGATGCGGGTACAAATGGTGGGGATGGCGGGAAAACTGCGCCATCTTGAGTTTTTCGATCTCCGCCTCTTGAACTCGTTTCGCTTTCGCACGTCGATTTTGGAACCATATTTTGACCTGTTGATGAAAATGTTTTAAATTAAAATCTAATCAAACCATACAAGTACAACGGTTCATGAAAACTTAAGAATTATTTGACCATAATGATAAAGAGTATAAGTACATGATCACGTGAACATTTCGGTTGTCTTGGTACAATCATTGTGTTTTTTCGATTGCCTCAGGAAGCCTATGTATCATTTTTGTCACCTATGGCTTAAACGGCTGAGCCAATTTTACAAGTGAAGTGTCATTTAATTGTTTTTTTTTCGGATTATTCCAAACCGTCACCCCGCTATGTCCCCACGTGGAGACAGATGAGAATAAAAAGTTGCATCCGTCCCACCTTTTGCGACGAGGAGATGGTTGGAACTTATTTTATTTCATAACGATTCCATCCGTCACCTTATTGGTAATAGTGGGACTAAAAGGACGGGTGAACGTGGGGACAGAGCGGTGTGACGGTTAGTAATAATCCTTTTTTCTGAGTGTCGCAATCATTCGAATTCGTTGTTTAATTGTTTTTAAATAGTTTGTTACCTGTGTTTCAGAAAGTCCTAGGGATGACGAGAATTCTGCACGCTCGGCAATGCTCAGGTACTGTTTATCGACGAACTTGCTCTCGAGCGCGCGTAGCTGCTGAGCGGTGAAGGGCGTGCGCGGCTTGCGGTTTGGTTTGTGCTTCCTCAAGTTGCATTTCAACTTAGGCGGCTCTCCGTTGGCATCTGTCAAAGGTAAACCTTATTAGTATACTCTTAAAGTGTATTTTACAATGTATCGTTGGTATAATGGTATTTTTGTTACAGTTGGAGTCGAATGCCGAATTTTATATACGAATAATTGACCTTAAAACTATTGAATTAAGGTACACATTTGATTGTCGAAATTATTATATGATTAATGCAAGTAGATAACGGACGCAGCATTATTTTTTAATTAACGAGCTGTATCAGTTTTCTGAGCTGTAGATAACAATGTTGTTATTCATATGTTTCTAAGAATAATAAAGTAAACAAAAGTTTTAAGGCCTTCTAATTAAACCTTTATAGGGTTTATGACCTAAAAAAGGTTAATTCTATAATCTTGAATGTAATAGAAATTGTAATAAGTCTAAGAAAATATCCGAAACCGAATTGCAAAGAATAAATCGTTTAAAAAACACAATGAAATTGAGTACAAAAGGTACCGAATGAGCTTTGGTATGTCATTCTTTGTTCGGTTAATCGCATTAAAAAAAAAGCATCCGAAGGTTAAAGCACGCGCTCCGATACGATCTTATACGACGGTAATTTTTAAATTATTTAGCGATCAACGGATTACTTAGCAAATTGCGTTCTTAATCGACGCTGACCGGTATCAGGCATTTGCAGTA
>LD688956.1:3240721-3250825 GCA_003118335.3 Papilio memnon
TAGAAAGGTAATTTATCCGTGAGTAACATAGGCTATATTTTTTTTATTTCACGCGGACAAAGTCGCGAGCAACAGCTAGTATAAAATAAACGTAGAAAATACGAGTTGACTGTATTTCTCGTAGTTATAAAAATATATATTTTAGACGCTCTCTTATGTACTAAGTTCTTACCACATCAAGTTTCAATGACAAATAATTGATAGTTGGTAGAGAAATAATAGGTCTTGCAATTATTTGTAATTTTCATTCTTCGGCTGCGATTAAGGGCTCGTTTTATTAGTGAATGTTGTAGTTTGAGTGTGAGTTGATTAAACGAACTCTTAATACAAAACTATTTTTCTTTATAACTAAATTAAATGAACCATAGACAACTTTTCGCACAGTAAAGTCTTTATCTTCGCACAACCTGTTTAGTTACCAAGAATACTTCATTGAACGTCATACTAATATTATAAATGCGAAAGTTTAGATTGATGGTTGGATGTTCGTTAGAGTTTGTAGCCTAAACGGCTGAACGGATATCGATGAAGTTTGGCATAGATGTAGAAAATAGTCTGGAAGAACACATGGGCTACTCACTTTTGTTTTTTATTAATTCCACACGGACATAGTCGCAGGCGAAAGCCAGTTTTAAATAAATTAAAGGAAAACATGCGCTGTACCGCATTAGCTGTTTTTATTTTTATATATCCTGAGGTCTGAATTCGCCAAAATTGCGAAGCGACCTTTGCCCACACATCCGCAAAAGCAAATGCGCTGCCTTTAATCGATGGAGAAGAGGACGAACAGAAAAAGGATATTTCTCCTTCAAATCAATCCTCCGTCAAATCCACTTGCCCTTCCCATCTTTCCCTTGTAAGAAAATGGTGGGAAGAGAAAAGAGACTTATGGTCCGGCATGCACGCGTCAGACGAAATGCAGAATTGATTCCACTTTTCTCGCCTCATTTCTGTTTGGTTCTGGTATTCCAACGGACGAGATGTTATTGCTGGCGTCTACACTGTTAAAAGTATTTACAGGGGATACAGTTAAAGAAGGTTTGAATTTGAATAGAAGAATTTTTTACACTTTATGTTCCTCAACTTGCTTATAAATATAACCTTAAACAGAAGACACCGTAAAAGTAATAGTTTCTCGAATATTCTTCATTTAATTTAGTTAATTAATGAAATCAGTAATTAATTAGTGTACATCGTGTCCTGTGGTTTGCAGAATTACCTCGTAAATAGCGTCGGCAAGAGGGGAATTGTCAAATGTCGATAAGGCAGTGTCGCGGCCGAGCTCGCCTCGGACCATTACAGGTTCCTTGCCTCTAGGATATCATTGGGATATTCTACGATTAAATACAATTGAACTTTTTGGATTTAAATATAGTTAACCTACGTTTATCGCATTTTTAGATTATCTATTTTCATGTAGATAACACAAGATTTAAATAATGAGACAAACATGTTAATTTTTAAGTTTATTATATTTGTATTTTCAACATAGCATTTAACTAATATTTTACGGGTATAGTTAAAAAAATACTTACCACAAATATTAACAGCGGTATTTATGAGTATAGTTGCTGATTTGTTTATTAATCTTCATAATAACACAACACTATTGCTATCTCTGTTTTTATTACAGTGAAGGATAGAGATAGATCTACAATAATAGTAAAAACTCTTTTGTAAAGTTAAAAAAATTGCAGAATATCGTCAATGCTATCAGTGCAGCCATCAGCAGAGCACGGCGCGAGCATTCTCTAATTTGTAATTACGTGGAGCTCCGCTATAGGGCACTTATTAAGTTATTATCCCTCCGCAATGCACGAGCTGGTCGCCGCATCGCTGGAAGACATCGCTACGCTAAAATGTCGCTAATTATCACTTAGTAAGACGATACACTACATCTTATTTAAAAGAATTTATTTATCTCTACCATCAACAGTCTCTATATACATTATATAAGTAAAGCAGTTCAGATTATGTCTATATTTACATAAAAGAATAACAAACATGATTATATATATAATAGGTATATACAGAAGAAAAGAGACATATGCCAGGGTTGTATCTTTTTCTATATGCATCATTAACATAAATCCTTTTTGTCCACTCCTCTGTTCAATTAAGCTAAGCAAGACATCTTATACATTATGTTGTTGAAGATGTCTTAATACGGGGTGATGTGGTAGTTTGATCGCCACGGTCTAAAAAATTGGAAATCAAGATACGATGACATATTTGTAACATTAGCTCAAGTAAGTTCATAGAGCGAGTTACCAGAAAAATACAAATGAAAAATGTTGGAGCCTATTAAAGTATTTCCAATAGCGACTTATCGCTGTGTCCAAGGCGAACCATTAGCGAAACGTGCCCCATGTTAAATAGACCCCCTTCCCGCGACCGTTGCCCTACCAGCAGTGCCCGGTATTGCTTTACCACCAGTAGTGTTCATGCTTTCTTTACATTACTAAACTACTTGATAAGCAAGTCTATATTTCATTCTTATAACAAGTAGGTTCCGGACTTCAATTGATCTTCCTCACTATCATCTAATGAAGTTGAAATTAGGTATAAAATTATGTTTGATTTCTTTATTAATTTAAGGTAAATTAACTAAAGTCGATCAACACTAAAGTACAAATAAAAGCATCCTGTTAATACGAGTACAACTAAAAGCAATAACACTGAACACAATATGAACTTTTTCTCAAATGGCTTCATATTAATAGAATTATCTTACACAATCTCCAATCTAACACTAGGTAGGATCATCACGTATTATACCACCTACTATCTGAACTAATTAAAAAAGCTCTCTGCTTCTTCAAGTAACTAGCATTATCAAAGACAGCATGAAGGGTAGAGAGCGGGGCAAGTCGTGACTGGGCGCTTACCGCGGCCTAATGAAGTCGTAAGGTGCGCGCCCGGCGACCGGACTGTACGGATACTCGACTACACAACACATGCGCATGTACTTAGAACTGTCCTAAAGGAGGTCCTTAATAATATTAATTTTACATATGTTTGTGATAGACAAACGGACTTCGTACCACGATATTGACACACCTATCGCGTTTTATGAATACATCTGTGCAAGACTTTTTCTTGGGATGATTTGATCGATATCATGCAGTGATATGCTATGATTTTAAAATACAAATAAAGTCTTTACCACCGACCACTAAAATATTAATGCTACACCAAAGAATCAAAAATGTTGAATAAGGGTTAGCTACATAATAAATAGTTTTTTAAATAGTCATGTCCATATTACCTTAACCCATTCACCGTCGCTATCTCTCTGGGTGGTTCGTATTATAACTCATTAGAGTGCTGGGACACTCGGCCAACCTCACAATTATCCTGTTTCACTCAGCTTCACTCACCTTTATCACACAAACATTGAATCATTAATTCCATACATTTTTGTATTAACATTCTTACATAAACTGAAGGCTCATTGTTACATATCTTATGAGTTGATCGTATTAAAAAATAACTTCAACTAAACTAAAGCACAACTGTTGTGCGATTGTCAATTATCGACGCTTCGCAACCAATTCAACTGTTTAATTGCACAACGAAAAATCGAGTAGTGTGCGCTCCCTATAAGTTCATAGGAATCAAAGCGCGACTAAACAGTTGTGCGATAGTCTAGTCAAAGGTGTCTGCTCTAATAATGAATAAATAAAGTCGGAAAGTGAATTAATTTTGTGAGAGAGGACATGTCAGAGAAGGGGGTGAATTCAAATATGACGGTTGATAGATATTTTTGGAAGAAGAGTAAATATTACCAACCCACCGTTGGGAAAAGATTTCGCGATGTTTTGAGTTGAGTAACATTCACAACGTTTATGTTCTATTCATACTAAGAGTTAGAACGGTAATTAGAAAGTCCAGTGCTTCCCAGCAATCATAGCTTCCTAGTTTCCCATACGTAATATTCTCACAGCATTTGGCGTACGTACACACAATTTGCTAATGTGATTTGCCCGGTGTTTGCTTACGCTGTACCCACGGTACTTTATTTATTCACTTACCATCCAATAGGAAGCACCTGTATATAGGATGTTTGTTTATAAGCAAGAACGGTTATCTTCTTAAGTTTCTTGAACACCATGTGAACGTGTCCGCTTTACTGTGGTGTGTATACCAAAAAATATTGCGAAACTAGCTATCGCCCGCGTATGTATGCGCGGAATTTGAAAAACTTAATTTTTTCTATGTGTACAGACCATGTTTTGCTATACCAAATTTCAGCCTGATACGTGATAACAAACATCCATACATCCAACTAAACGTATTTAAATTAAGAAAATGTTTTTTTTTGTATAACCCTTTTACTTATTACCCTACGTATTTACTATTAAGTAACATTTTAATACATTTGCTCTTTAACTGATTCATTAATCGCAATATTGAACAGATCGATCCAGAGTGTAAAAAACGAAGTTATTGAAATAATTTTTTGGTTTAATATTCGACCATATGTATGTTTTTTTTAACTATTAATGTTAATAAAAAACAAAATTAGAGGCTCCTGTATGTAATGTAGAGACAATATTCCCACCATCGGCCGCTAACAAATGATAAGTGAGTTTATTCGTCCCCAGTACATACCCATTCTTGTACTCTGTTAACACCACTTAGTGAAATTAGAGCAAATGTCTTTCCCCATTAATGGAAGGGTAGAGAACAGAATTATGATTATTTACAGAATCGACAGATGCGTTAATTTGTTCTGAAGCGTCTAATGCATCTTTAATTACATTAGTATCTTTCGATAAAAGTTCTCACACGCGTTATTGTTTGTTATGTCTTTGTAAATTATCAATTTTTCATACAGAGGCCTGCGTTTTACCGGGTTTTAGTCTATTTTATAACATTTTAAATCATGTTATTTGCTAAATAGATTTAGGAACGCATAAATAAAATAAATAAATAAAATAAAATAAAATAAAAAGCTTTTATTGATTCCTTACAACTTACTACATTTTTCTATTATACATTTTAATTTTTAACGTTTTAACAAATTTTTTTTCTATTTATATTGCTAATACATATTTATTTACTTATATATTTGTCTTTTAAATTCCCTTTGCAGTTGAAAGGACCGCTAGTGCGGTAAAAGCCTCCTCCATATGTTGCCATACTTTTCTGTCTCTAGCGTATCTATTCCTTTTCCTACTAAGCTTGTTATATCGTCAAACAAAAATACTAATGTAAAATTTAATATAACTGCATAGAAGACTTATTTAATAAACGATAAAAAGTATAGAAATTCTTATGAAAATAGATAGATAATATTATTTTTATGATAGGAATCTAATTTTAGAATGATAATAAACCTTAAGATTTTTTCTTTTTATGCCATAATTAGCTTTCGCCCACAACTCAGACTGCGTGGAATTAAAAAAAAAACAAAAATGTGTACCCTATTTGTTCTTCCAGACTATCCTCTACATCTATACCAAATGTCATCGAAATCCATTCAGCCGTTTAGGCTACAAACTCTAACAAGCATCCATCCATCCAGTATGATTTCATAACTAAACCAACGAGGACATTGCCTCTCAAGTTTTTTCATTAACATTTACTTCCCGGATTTTTAATTATTAATTCGAGTACACGTGTAATTCCAAATCTAAACACACCAATTACATAGAACTGGCACATCAGAATGGTAATAAAAATAAATATTTGATTACCAACAGTCAGTGATGATCACATCACAACGTGGGAGTGACTTGCTTAGCAATATTGACAATGACGCGTACGCGAAAACAACTAACTTAAGTCATAAACTTGTTACTTGCAACATTGTTATTATGGCTTACAATTATAGTTGAAAGACGATTCCAAACCATGTACTATAATAAAAAAAACCCTTGGAAGTATGTAAGAAGTTACATTGTCATTCAAGTGTAAATACGTAGCTCAGCGAAAATTAGCGTCGCGTTAGCATTAATACAAACTGAATGATAAAAGCCTTTGTCTCAAAACTTCTGAATACATTGTAAGACTGCCAGCTAATTATCTTGTACCGACTTCTGTAAATTCATTTATTTGTAAACGTGTGTTGAATATATGAGTACATTCGCAAGGATAATGTACAATTATGTTTAAAAAAACAAGATAAAGACTCAGAATTCAAAATCCCAAATACTATTTACAACAACGTGGTGGTTCGAGTAATGAAAAAACAAAAAAAAATCAATGCAAGCTTCATTAATATGCCTTCGACAAAAGCCACTAATGCGCGGCACACGTCCAGACGGCAGCTTAAAAAAGAAATTATTCTTAATTCAAAAATTCAAAATAAATATTCTCGATCATTCGTTTTCAAAGGGAACCAGCGTCAGTCTCAGTCACAATAGTTGGCCGAGCGGCCGCCTTGGAGTCATTTAAAATATATTGAACCGAACGACAAAGGTCCGATTGTCCAGGATATAAGTCGACGTTTTTCTACGGTGAATTAGTGAAGATTATACGAATAGGGGCTAATAAATCTCCGCCATAGACACGACTGGAGCCATTGATTCTTGAGTAGGCGTGATTGTCGATGGTAATCTTCATAAATTTTATGAGCGAAAATCGATAGCACAAAGGACTTTTGAAATAGCGCATAAAAGAGCGCTCATTTCGCTCGGTATTTTGTATTGATACGTATACTAATTATTTTGATAGGTTAATAAAAATAATCATTTCTTAAAAAAAACATGTTAGGTTGTAATTACCTACAATAATTCTCACTTAATAATAAATTCTTACTGAATAATATAAGGTAATTATCTTTGAGCTTTTACTTAGTACTGAACTATATTGCGTTTGTTTTAAAAGCTAACAGCGGAGTAATGTACAGTTGGAAAAACTGGCGGTGTATACCTTATAAGCTACAATCGTTTGAACATTTTGAAACGAGACGTGGAACAAAAACCAATGCAACGCAGCTTGTAAATATGTCTGTACGAATAAAAGTCGCTTAGTGACACACGGCTAGTTTCTTTTTATTATTATCCCTTCATTTCCACTACTCACTGCTATCTAATTAGTTATCTGTAGATAGAGGAGTTTGTCTCGTTGCAATGAACAAGGCAATTTTTTCCTGAAATTGAACACCGCAGATTTCCGCGACTGTACGCTTGTGTGATCACGTTTTACTCAAATCGTATTATCAATGAATGTTCAATCACTAACATTTATGCGTACATATGTAAACTTTCTACAATAATACCAACGATAAGAGTTGTGTTTTACCAGCTTTCTGTGGGGTGGGAGGTTAACATGCTTCTTTTTACAGACGCCCTTCATGTCCAGCACTCTGGGAGGCAACCCAATCACATCCTACCATAACGCCGTCCCTGCTGAAGAGATTAAAAAAGTATTCAGACTGGATTCCTAGTCCTAGTGCATTAGGATCGAAGGTAGTCTAACTTGCATTATCGTTGAAATCTGCGTCGTCCTCTGCATCATTCGTGTCGGTGAAAACCCGATCTTAAGTTACTATGACATTGGTTTCAGGGCCGGACCGATTGTAGTTACACGTAATCGTCTACGTGCGTTCAATCACTACTTCTTGCCTTATGCCGATATGACGTTTTGTGACGTCACAATACATTGTTTTGTCATAAACATGCCTATTTATTTTATTTGTCGAACTTTTCCTGGTTTCATTTAAATTAATGAATTGAAATGTAAACAGGAAAAGTATAAATTGTGGCAGCACATTGAATCACTAAGGGAGTCCTTGGGTGTAAATTTAGTGCGACATCTCTACACTAAGCGACTGTTAAGTAGCTGTTAAGTGTCTCTGAGTACAGCAGTTAGTTTTTATAATATCAAATGAATACCTTTCGCCCGCGAGCGTGAAAAAATGAAGAAGCCCATGTGTTCTACCAGACTATCCCCTATATCTATGTCAAATTTCATCGAGATCCGTTTAGCAGTTAGGCTACAAACTCTAATAAACATCCATCTATTAATCCATCCATCCATCCATCTAAACTTTCGCATTTAGGATACTAGTAAGAAGTAAGACTAGTAAGACATAATTTTCACAGTTTGATAGTTTGAGGGTAGTGGTTGTCCGAAACTTAAATGCGAAAATAAATAACCTTAGATACTTCCGCACACATTAATTACCATACAGTTAAAGTCCCGTTAAAATCGGCTTAGTCGTTTCGGAGATTACACGAAATAACCCGTTTATTTGTGGACAGATGGATTTTAAAACTGGTTCTTCATTATAAACATCGCAAATGCATCATGTTGGCGAAATAGTTATGTTCTTTGTTTCGATATTACATACAGACATTCGAATTTTATTAATATAGATTGTAGGTGTGTATCAATGGATATTATTTATAGGACAGCAATTCTTTTTACCAGCAACCTTTGAATTGTGGATGAAGCCGAGGAATTAGCATAAAGTTGTCCCAACGGCGACGGCGGACACCAACAAATGCGTTATCTGGCGCCCGCGAGATTGCGCCGAACACTCGCCTTAATTGCTCATCAATATACGACCTAATAAGCCCTTTGAGCACGCCGAAAGTACCGGACCGTTTAATTGGTTGAATGAACATTAAGAAGTCGCGCTAATTTATGTTAACAATTATCATAATTATGTCGCCATTAACTACTTCAGTTGTCCCGCTTTACGTCCTTCAGATAGATAGAGACAGAAAGAGATATTTATTGGGCGTTTAAGACAATGCTATTAATTATTTTGGTTAACATTAGCGAAGTGGGTGAGCCCATCACTGCCTTGGGTGATGAAATACCTTTATTTTAAATGTAAGAATGTAAATACGTTACAATAAATATTTCTATGTGATAATCTTTTCTTACTAATATTGTAAATGCGAAAGTTTAAATGTATAGATGAATGGATGGATGTTTGTTAGAGTTTGTAGCCTAAACGGCTGAACGGATCTCGATAAAATTTGACATTGACGTAGAGGATAGTATGGAAGAACGCATAGGATAATCACTTTTGTTTTTTTTTTTGTTTTTAATTCCACGCAGACGAAGTCGCGGGCAAAAGCTAGTGCCGGCTGCACGTACGAATAAGCATGAGTCATTGTCACGTGAGGCCTGATCCGAGCGTGCAAGCGAGAGCGCGGAACAAGGCATAGAGAGGCACAATCTTCGTGAGATCGCGCACATCTTTGACAAAAGTATCGCTACAAAAACGTATATTACCAAAGATATAATAGTTTACGTATCGGTTCTAAAAATAGTTCAACAATAACAACGTCTATAACTCCTACTAAACAAAACAAATAATTTCTCCCAAAAAGTAAAGTTGACGTAAAAAATCAATTAAGCAACTATACTCATTACGCAGTTAGTTGACAGGAAACGGTTTTCATTACGGGACTCATTATTGACTCTTGCAATTAACGTGTGGGCCGGGACTTTCTCCGGGCCGTGCCCAGCGCGGGGTTAATTAAGATGTAGGCAGAACGGCGCATGTTCACTAACGAGAGGCAACACATCTGCCAGCCACTGCCAGTTTACTTTACAACAATTAATATGCATTTATAAAGCACCAACTACCTAATAGTTTTAACTTACACTTTAAGGAATGGTTAATAGCAGTCCGGCTGTGGTTCAGTTAAAATCCACGTGATGATGATAATTCCGAGGGGATAAAGTTGCGTGAAAACCTAGTTAACATCATCTCCTTCTTATCCTACTCCCGCAGTGGCGCAACAGGTTTTTGTTCTCCACATAACTCTATCATCCGTCATCTCAGTCATCACTCCCTTCTTGATCATGTCACTCACGCAATCCCATCTCTTTCTAGATCTACCTCTACCGGTGTACCACACTCATAACTAACGTTCTTCTTTGTAGAGGCGACTCATATATCCTCATAACATGATCATACCATGCTAAGTTGCTATGCTAGTTAACAAATAAAAGTGTGAAAAAAAACAAAAATCACGTTACAATAAAATCTGTTTATCTTTACGTTGTATTTATATTAGAAATATTGCTAATAATTATAGCAATATCTAATACTAGCTTTCTCCCGCGACTCCGTCCGCGCGGAATTAAAAAAAACAAAAGTAAGTAGCCTATGTGTTCTTCCAGACTACGTTC
>LD688956.1:3262143-3274006 GCA_003118335.3 Papilio memnon
TTCGGAACTCTCTACCACGCTGTATCTTTATGCGCGCGGGTGAATATCATTTCCCAACGAATTTAGGACGTTATGGACGTTTTTTATTGTCTTTCATTATCTACATGTGTTAGTAAAATTTTATTCGTTGAAATAACTTGAATCGTTAATATTTTCAAAGGTTGATTTTAATAAAATAAATTATGAAAGCCATTGCTTATTTCGATTTTTTTATATTAATCGCCTTCTAGTCACTTAATTTTACTAAATGTAATCTATCGTTAAATTACTTTGTGATTTTACAACAGAAATTATCGATTCAGAAAAAATATATGAGATGAATAAACTTTAGACTTTGTTGACCCATAAACTGAGATTCATCTATCATATTTAAAAGTTATTGATTTTACAGTCAATACAGTATCTGTTTTGGATCTTGGATATATTAGATTTTCAAATTATTAAAAGTATTATTAATACTGTCCCTAATAAAATACCCAACATGGTCACCCCATGGGTTCATGTGTATTAAGTAGGTGCACTCAATAATGACGGTGTGACAATGGCGCAGCGTTTGTCACACTACACAATACCGCTCCGGGATCGGAAGAGACTCGATTGTTGTTTGGACATCTGGGGTTTACGTTACACTTTTCAATATACTCGAATATTTTTTTGGCTTTTTGACTTCTACGTTTCGTATAAAAGATTTTTTTCATAAACATTTACAAATAGCAACATTATAAAACTTAACTTTTGTTTAATAGGATTGCCATCTCAAAGTTTAAAATAGAAAGGACTAATACGAGTAAGTAGGCTGTTATTATATTTCATTATGATTAATAGAACAGATTACAGAACAGAGCGTCGGTGGCTCAGTGGTTTAAGCATTAGACTTGTAATCTACAGTTCTTGGGTTCGAATCCCGCCATGTACCAATGTGATTTTCGATTTTACCCGACGTTCTTACGGTGAAGGAAAACATCATGATGCAACCTGCACATATCCGCGAAGAAATTCAAAGATATGTGTGAAGTAAACCAACCCGCACTTGGCCAGCGTGGTTGACTATGGCCTAGCCATCCTAACATTAGGCTAGGCTCCGAGCCCCTCGGTGGGGATGTATAGTGAGCTGGTGATGATGATGAATAGAACAGACATTAAAAATATTTTTCGCATGTAATTCCAATCATACATAAACAATAGAAATAACCTACTGTTACTATTTTAATGTGCTTGACGTTTAAATATTAAGTACATCAAGAAGAGTATAAATTCAAAATCATCAATTTCCCAAACTGCCGGCGTCGTTTAACTCAAACAAGCGAACAAGATCGAACAAGAGCATTAAATTTCAACAAGTCTGTAATCATACTGACACTTTAAAACATCCCTACTTCGTTACCTCTGACCAGTTTAAAATGACCCACCTACCACCCTATAAAACACCACACTCGATAGTAAATCAAAGTGGTCGACAGGGTGGGCAGGTCATCGTTAACTGGCTTAGGGTAACACCCCGTTGGAAACCCTATTAAGTGATGGGTAATTTAGGAATACATAAAGTACATAATAGGGTCTTTAACTTGGGCTTAATGAGGTGAAAACTGGGCCGTTTACCCTGAACTCACCCTCCATTGATGCGATCGTTTCACGCGTTAACCATTTAAGTTATATAAGTACGTTTATATACTTAACTTAATTGACTCAATCAAGAATCTCAAAAACTCGATCTTCTTCTGATATTGTAATCGAATAAATGTTTATAACGCTAAACGTACCCAAAAATAATAGAATAAAGTTTTTTTTTATTAATAACTACTAATTAACTAAGAATATTGGCTTATATCCACATGTTAAGGGTTAAAAGACATGTAAGCTTATTTTCTAAACATTTAATAATCAACTGGGATACAGAGCAAAGCAACCCCTTTCGCATCCCTTAAACCAAATATAATAGGGACAAAAAATCACAAAGCAGATGTACCCTTGATTTTATAACGATTTAATGCCATAAATAATTTGATTAGTCTCGTATTTATCAACATAAAACCATCTTATGGAAAAATGTCAACCATTCTTAGGAAGTGCTCAGGTACGCGAATGAACCCCATTCACGGGACAACCGTTTAGAAGCCACTAATGTTATCTAAATATCTTCACGACAAAGACATATCAATTCTGAAGGTAATTTACAATTTTTATGCCACCTATGTAGAATCCACACAAAGCTAACCTTTATCCCAAAAGAAATAAAGTCGATATTTTACCGAATATAGACGATTATAGTTTTGTTATTCATTTTTTGTTTACTATATCAAAAGCATAGTCAAAATTTGACAAAAGACTTTTGCACGTGTATCTAAGCACGCGTTAAGATGGCTTTAAAATATCTGAACGGTTTTGTCTCTTAAAGGACATCTTTTATGACACATTTAAAATTCTTTTTTAAAATTTAATACATCATATTAGTTCCGAGACATAACTATCCGATAGACCCAAGGTATTTTATCAACCAGAATAATGAAGTTAAGAATGGTGACAAAGCGTTTCGTCAAATAGACAATTTCTAATGTGGCATTTGTATTTTCGAGTATAGCATCTTTCAAATATCTAGACAATTGAGAAGATCGTACATACTATAAGGATACGGGAAGGCACTGCACAGTCCAAGGTGAGCCAAGATATTTAAAAACATTTAACAATGAATACATTTATCGTAGTGGTTAATTTGTACCGAATACAACTTATTGCGTCACATCTAGCTAATATTGCGTGTTGTTTTTCTAATTCGGTAAAAGAAAGGCTATCTCTAGATGGTTTATGAACGTGAGAGCTTTATAACGAAATAGACAAACGGTTTCGCGCCAAAAAAAACTCCGACGTGATAACAGATTAAAAACAATAAATCGTGTTAGTCGGACCACACACGATGCCTTCCTAAAAGCACAACAGTAAAAGGTGCTAATGCGTAATGAATACAAACGTACCATTTTTGTAAAGCCAACAATCGAACTAGCGTTTAAACGCCATAATCTGCTTAGCCCAGTGGCGCCCTTGTGTTATTTAACTTATTCAACCAGGGGTGGTAAACTTTTGGTCCAAATTCAACATGGGAAAGTCAGAGTAGAGTAACTATTTTATGTTTATAAACTTATATGAAAATGTTTACAAATTACATCACAATCTAGACTTCTTAATATGTCGATTGTCTTTATTTGGTTGCTTTCTATCATCTAAGAGTCATAGTTAACTCTCTCGCAAACTCGCAAAGCCATTTTTACAAACAGCCGGACAGCAGGCTTTACAGGAGTTTCAACACATGTTTAATTTAGCCTCAAACAGATGTATTATAAAGCATAAATTGTTAACTAATAGGTAAGCAAATATAAAGTTCTTACTATACTGGTGACTCTAATGGTTTCAAATGGAAGCCCGACGTTCAGTTGTTTTAGGTAACTGTTTGTTTTCGACTTTAACAAGGCCAGCGTCTAACAAGGTGCAGTTTGCTTTGTGCCCGAATGACAAAACGATGGTGAACACTCTATTTGTCTAGTTTAAACTCTTTAAAGGGATATAAAACCTTTTTAGAGAACTTTAAAGTACAGAAACATTTTTAAATTGAACCTAAAGTCATTATGGCTGGACAGTAACGCAGGCCAGGTATGGATTGTATGGACTCAATGTAGTTAGTGTTCATATTATGAGAGTTGAATGCCAGTCCGGTTTTTGAGAACTACTGTCGAACTGTACTGGTCAAATGTGAACCAGGCATTACTTTTGCTGGCATTAACGGCATTAGCAGGGAGATTACACTGTCATGAATATGCAAGCCAAGCCTTCTGATTCTCTGTGAAAAAAAGATTGTTTTTTAAACAAATGTTACGAGTTGAAATTGTTGAGTTGTTTTCAACTAGATTGTAGATAAACAAAGGTAATAAATTATTGTTTAATACAAAATATTTCTGTAAACAATTAAGAAGGTATAAACAAATACCAATTTAATTAAAAAATAATTGCTTCAATGACCTGATACTGTCGTAATTGAATCATAAATGTGCATTTAGAGGAAAACTGAGTAGCAATTGTTGAATATTAAGGCGGGAAATATTTTTTACGATTCCGCTGTTGGCGGGAAAGCAACGCACGTTTTATTACTTTGTCGTTTGGCATGGTACAGGATGTTGAAAAATGTTACCAAAAAGCGAAGTTTTTAAATCAGCACAAGTTTTTGAAAATAGAATAATAAGAAATTATAAGATTTTTTTTTTATTTTTATTTCTTTATTTCCAAAATATTATAATATAGTTACATAAGTCATTCCCGCCAAACCACATTAGTGATTTAATCGATGATTTTCGAATCAAGAATGGTTATAAAAGTTAAAAGATAATGCGTAAATTCAAAATGTTGATACTTAAAATTAGACAATTTGGAAAGACACTGTAAATTATAAAACTCGGGAGTCTCCAAAAATAGAAATTAAACACCAATAAGACATATTGTAAATTTTATTAAAATACATTTATTTTTATTTAAATAAAACACTCTGTAGATAGCAAAAATTTGCTAACTAAAAGCTCATTCGGAGCGGAGCAACGTCCGCACCCCCAACCCCCTACTTACTATAACCTCCAAGTTTTTAATAAAAAAAATCTTTCATCTGCGCTAAATTGTCCTCGCCACTCGGGAATATGAAAGTCATTATTTAAAAAGGAGCGTCCCTTTTGCGTATTATTTCGGTATAAATTTCAGTTAAGCCGTTTTCTTACGAGGGCCTCTCGAGAGCGTCGCAGAAGGTCGTATCTGAAATTTTATTGCGGCCCGGGATTGCTGCGGCTTTTTTCCCGAGCGCAATTTATATTTTAAACAGATCTCGCCTTTGATCTTAATTAAATTCTCTGTATAATAATTTAATAGAACATCCCCCAACTTCTCGATTGTCGCAGCGAAGCTTTTTACTCGAAAAATATGATTTTCTTTTCCACTTAACGTTTAATTAACGTTGATTTTCCTCAGTTATAAGATATTTTATCATTGTTTAAATAATTTAAGCATCACGCCATCATCGGTGAAGGTTGGGCACGATTAAGAAATTTCATAATCTACTCTCAAATAGACTTTTTAATTAAATTGTATCGAAGTTAATATGGATTTCTCATTAAGGAATGTTCCGTTATATATAAATTACTAAATAAAAACTTAGTATAAACCTAAAGTAGGTCCTTCTTTACTATTGAAATATTGAACTATTTTCGTTTATAAGATTATGATCAACCTTATGTTTCTTTTCATATGTCATGTCAATGAAATCCGGGTTGTAGCACTAGTCGTAACACACCACTAAAGTTCACAGAGCAACACTGCCATTATTGTATTTTTAATTAAAACCAACGTTGATCTCTCTGTGCAATTAAATTACATTAATTGTCTAAAGGGGACGAACGTACCCCTATTTGGTTTATTACGAACTTCGTATTCCAATGTAATAAGAGCTAATTTCCCTTGACAATGTTATATTTGCGAATTGATAGCTAATGGGGGATTCACAATATAGTTGTAACTTGAACTTTATGTTGATTGTGATAAGGGTTATATATCGTTGAGGGTTGTTCGACAAAGAGATGAGAGATATCGTTTTGATGCGATTAACCGTGGGCTAAGTGACGGGACGCTAACGACTCGATCCGAAATTCTTTTTGTTGTGCTTTTATCGGCTTGTCGGCTTAATAGGTTTGTTAACTGATAGTTGACAAGCGCTTATGTCATTTATTACTGATTTTTTTACAACGAAAGGTTACCAAGGTAACGTAGTTTCTTCAAAACACTTACTCGGCGAAAGTTACACTAACTAGCCAGGACTGACTATCTATACATATAATAAAATTGGGGTGTCTGTTTATAATATCAAAATAAATATTCCAGATTTCGGGAAGGTGATATATTTGCGTTGCTGATAACGAAAATCGCATTTAATTTTTTTTTGTCTGTCTGTCCGCAAGCCGTGTTTGTTCTGGGTAATCTCCGAAACGACTTTGCCGATTTCGACCGGACTTTCGCTGAAGTGTAGCTGACATAGACGGGCATATTATAGCCTACTTTTTTATATTAATATTGCGTGGACGAGGTCGCGGGCAACAGCTCGTTACAAATAAAATTATATTCGTAGTAAGACTTATTCGGGGATAACGCGTCGGTATTCATCATTAAGGAACTAGGCTTAAAGACCTAAAAAAAATATAGCGTATTAAAATTATTTATAGAGGGTGTTGGTTTCCATGTGTCATCAATTTTTGCAAATAAATCTAAACTCAAACAAACTCAACTCCTCCAAAACCTTTCTATTGTCTAGAAATCCTTAATATTTGTAAATTATACAGAAAACTATCCACAAACGTATCTAAAGACCCTCCGATATTGAACGGAATTAATTCCTCTGCGAGACTCAGCCGGCAGCATTGAATCTCCGTTTCCAAACTGTCACTTTGATAGTCACAATGCGCCCAGAAACGGACCAGAGACAAACGTGAGCCTCTCACCTACGGCGCCAGCCCCGCGCCCGCTCGTGTTATAAACAAATCAAACATGGCCGGCCCGCCAGAGATATTAATGAGACAATGAGACATTAGCTCGCTACAAAATGCCTCCGTATTCGCGAATAATTAAATCGTAAAGTCCCCTCTACGCCGCCTACAGCCATCGACTATTTACTCCTTTTTCATTCAACACAATAGCTGCTGCAATCCGACATCTCTAATTCCCTTACGTTACTTTCATACTTGAAAAACAAGTAAATATCAACCTTAAAAAAATATCCTATAGGGTTGTAAATCAATTGATTGTGAAGTAATTTATAAGGCGTACTAAAGTGAGAGAGTTAATTTGAGCGCGACGAACCCCGCCTACCCAATACCGCGTTTACACACATGTCTGGTTGTAGCGTCGTCCCGTTCTCGCCGCGCCGGTTATTAAAATTCCTCGGTCGGTAGCTGCGTCCCTCTCGGCCCCCTCTGCTGCAGCGCAGAGAGGCGGTCCTTGGAGCGCGCTCTTCGCCCCAATACCAGCGCGATTTGCAGCGAGCGGCCGCGCGAATCGTTACGCGGACAGCGTACTTGAACGCTTTCGCGACACAAATCGTATCGGACAGTACGACGGGATTTTTAACTGAAAACGGACATTCGATATTTGAAATTGTGAATAAGAAATCGCGACCGGATATTACTGTGTCGCAACATTAATAGACATGTTATTATGCGGATAATAATTTTTCAAATGGACAATATCTCACCACAATTATTTTAATTTGTAAATCAAAGACAATAACTAATCTTTATGTTGGCTAAGTTACGCAACGAGTGTTACTAATGGTGCTAAAAGTGACAATTTAGTGTGCTATAAAAAGTGTCATAAACTATCATCGAAAGAATTCGCTATGGACAATAACTTAAACAAATTTGCATTAACAAACTAGGAATTAGCAATTTTAAATTCCAACAAATTATCAATGCATCAACTTAAAATATAGATTAAAAGGAATGACGTTATGAATATTTAATCGCGATTGATGCGTAAAAGAGAGATGCAATCGAGTAGATGAAATGAAGACTTCGCTCGTATGTGATCGGGCTGAAGCCGCGGAAAGCGGCGGTAAAGGGAGAATATCATTCAGTGTTGACTCCCTGCTGGGCAGTAAAACAGAACCACCTAAAGAAGTTGTAGACACGAGTAGCGTTGACGCCGAGAGTGCAATCGATAGCGATGATAGCGACGTCGACATCGAAGATGTGGAATCCAATGCCGGCGATGAGAGAGACGAAAGGGAGAGTAATAATGATGGAGAGGAAATGGAAAGCAGGACCGGGGTTGTTGTCCCGCAGCCGCTGTTGCCGCGTTTATACCAAGGACCGGCGCCGACGGCGTGGCCCTTCGGAGCTTTCCCTTGGATGGCACCGAACCCAATGTTCAGAACTGGATCTCCAAACAGTGAGTATGGAAATTCGTAGTTAATTAACCCCTCGTTTTTATTGTACCGGTGGGATTTTTCTACTAAATCATAGCACTGCAATTAGTCCACCACTTAAGTTAGAATAGCTTAATGGAATAAGAAGCGAGGATTTCTCGAAAGAGTAATGATTCAAATTAGGGAAATATTCAGGCAAAATAAAATTGAAACAACGTTATCAATTTGATTAAAAACTCTTTGGATATAAAAGGAGAGCATTTTTAATTGTTTTGTATGGTCAAGGTCAAATTAGGTGGAATAGGCTAAATAAGGTTTATTCTACATTTCTGACATTCATTCTTCTCCTTTCCCCTCTATTACGTAAACTCACACATACACATAAAATTCTAATAATTAATAAGAAATCAATATTTGGATAAAATAACATTAGTATAGAAAAGGCAATTATTAACACGAAAAATTTACAGTTCCCTCGGTTATTTTTCGTTCTTTTTACATAAAATATTCAGTTTATTGTTTATCAACGCTAATGAATTAGCGGGCAACATATATTTGTCACTAGATTTGCTTTCGTATCTAAAACTTTTCAATAAAATTAAACAACGCCATTAGATGTACCATGTTTGAGATCATTGACGAGTTCATTTGCGTGATTATTTCCTTACATCAATTAACAGGTTGTTTAACTACTTCCTTATACTTTAATTGACACCTCACGTTTAATGCTCGGTTAAGGAAAATTCTTCGTTAGATAAATGCCACACGATAGACGCAGACCTAACAGGTGTGACACAGATGATGGGTACTGATCTTGACTAAGCGAGGGGGAGGATCTATCATTGACATGGTCTTATTTCAAGTAATTTTGATATCTATTTGACATTTTTCGATTCTCTAGCGAGCGGCAGCTGCCTCTCTCCCGACGTGACGTGGAGTGATTTTATATTCCATGTCAAACTAAACCTAAACATAGAAAATTAGATGTTATCTATCTATATATATATAAAAGAAAGTCGTGTTAGTTACACTATTTATAACTCAAGAACGGCTTCACCGATATGGCTGAAAATTGGTGAGGAGGTAGCTTAGAGCCAGGAGACGGACATAGGATACTATTTATTCCGTTCGACAGCGATGGATGGATGTTTGTTAGAGTTTGTAGCCTAAACGGGTAAACGGATTTCGATGTAACTATGATATAAACGTGGAGGATAGTCTGGAAGAACACATAGGGTACTCACTTTTGTTTTTTTAATTCCACGCGGACGGAGTCGCGTGCGAAAGTTAGTTTAAAATAAAATTTAGAATAATCAAGGCATCCGCCGTCTGCGTACAGCCATAATATAAGATTAGGCATATAATTACGTGTTCATATAACATTTAATATGTAAAACACACAAGTTGGGAAACATCTTTCACGTTTATCATTTAAATGAATCTAAGTGAGTTATCTTAACGCCATATCACGACTTAATTTGCAATTTCGTTGCAACAAAGATGCCGCCCGGTATTTAAGACCTATTACATTTGGTTACGCCGAATATTTAGACAAACATTTAAATTTAAAGATGTAGGTACTGCATACATCTTTATAAATAACTAGCTGTTGCTCGCGATTTTGTCCGCGCAGTATTAAAAAAACATACGAACTATGAAAAACAAAAAACTACGTATCCCTCGGGAACCTGACATTTTTCGGGTATAAACTATCCTATGTTTACTCCAGACTTTGTTTTATATTTGTGCCAATTTTCGATAAGATATATTGAACAGTTTCAGAATTATCGAGTAAACATGAAAAAACAAAATTAATGTAGTTATCCCACTCTAACCGCATCTATTTTCGGGATTGAAAGTAGCCTATGTTTTCTTCCAGACTATCCCCTACATGCCAAATTTCATCGAGATCTGTTCAGCAGTTTAGGCCACAAACTAAAAAACATCTACCCATCTAAACTTTCGCATTTATAATATTAGTAAGATTTCGCCAATAGAATGGTACATCATACCTGAGTAACATATACATGTATAATTTTTCCCCACTTCCCCTTATCATCTTTTCTCACACTCACAACACACACATCAGACGAAACGCAGAATGACTTCGATTTGACGCGTGTGTTCTTTTTTGTTGTGATATTGCATCGGGCGAGCCATACGTGCACACTTTAAAAATAATATTTTCTATTTTTACAATATTCTTGCTATGAAGACTTTAGTTATAGATACACTCAAAGTAGTACTTTAACTTATGATAGCTTTATTTAGTAAATCTACTAGTTAAGGTAGAATTAAATTAATTGAAACTATCCAATACTCCTATCGGATCGGTAAGGTCAATAGATCAGAGACTATCGCGAGTCCACCATCTTTTTAACTCTATCGCCGAATACGTTCTCTTAAGGATGTATTCGGCGAACTTATGTTACATTCAAATTGGTAACTTTGTTATTTTATAATCTCAGCGTAAACGTAATTGAAAACTTCATGAACAATTAGATGTGTCATTTCTCAGTACTAGAAATTTAAAAATGAATAGATTTATTGTGTTTAATATCAAATAAATGTTATGTAAAGTAAATTGCTTTATTTTTTGGTCACTTTTTAATATGATTAACTAGCTTTCGTCCGCGACTCCGTCCGCGTGGAATTAAAAAACAAAAGTGAGTAGCCTATGTGTTCTTCCAGACTCAACTTTTCAACAGTGGTAGAGCCCACTTTAACATCTTAGCACGAATGGGTCGGCTCGCCCGGGGCAATACCACGACCACACAGAAGACAGGCTGATGAGTGTGTTGCCGGAGGCCCAATTTTAGTCCCTTTCCCGTTCCAACCTTTTCTATGGATGAGATGATGATGATGATGATGATGATGATGATTATTTGTATTTGTATTTGAGACGCATAGGAAGGGGAAATATCCTCTTAATGTGCCTCTCTTCCTCCGTCGATTTAGGCAACGCATCTGTAATTGCGGGTGTCTATGGGTAGCGGTCGCTTTGCCATTTCGGCGGATTTGGTGGCCGCTTGCTCGTTTGCCACCTTATTGTGTAAAAAAAAGACTATCCTCTACATCTATACCAAATTTCATCGAATTCCGTCCAGCCGTTTAGGCTACAAACTCTAACAAACATCCATCTAAACTTTCGCATTTATAATATTAGTATGAAGTATGATGTGATTCTGATGGTCACATTAATAAAATGTTAAATTATATGACAGTAAATTATGTAATTATGTCGACGAATTACAATGTCAAGTGTTAACACCTACTTTAGTTATGCAACTCTGATGGTTTTGTTTAATTTCCGTTTAATTTTAGAATACCTTTGATCTAACGTTAATTAGCACACAAAGGTATGTTACAAGGACGTATTGTTTTATTTTTAGCTATTTTCTACTTGGAACATTCTAACGAATTTTTGTGGACAAACGTGTTAGCGTTCAATATAGCAAAGCACCTTAATTTAATCATAATAACTAACTAATAATACGCGAAAGTTTGGATGTATGGATGTATTATTTTAACACAAAATTAGCTTAACGGATAACGAAAATGACAGATGTAGAAAGTCTGGAAGAACACATAGGTTGTTTATTAAGTTTTAAATTCCACGAGGACATAATAGCGAGCTAATTTTTTTTTTTAACTATAAATATAAATTGAATTGAAGTGTGATCGCAATAAAGGAAGGTTTTTTATGTTCCTTGTTGCCACACAGAGTTGTTTAATCGTTAAGGGGCCGCTAATCAACATTAGATTTAATTGGAGAACCTTCAAACACTAAATAACAGTTTCAGTAACCGTTAAACAAACCTAAGTATGGAAATAAATATGTTCTTGTATGTTTTTTTAAATAGAGACATCAACAGCCCGTGGAACCATCAATCAACGCTACTTAAATAATTCGGTTTCCAACTT
>LD688956.1:3338641-3348888 GCA_003118335.3 Papilio memnon
ATACCAAATTAACAATAACCGAAAGGCGTAACAAAAGTTAACGACTAAAACCGGAATAAATTTGAAGACTGGTCATTTTACAATATGCCGTCTTCATGGGTATTTATCTTGATGTCGAGTTGTTTTGGCAAACTTACATTTACTCTGCGGCACAAAAGAACGAGGTAAAATGTTTTAAACCTGACTTTCGGTAGTGAATTTCACAAAGGTTTATATTATAAAACGTTATTATCTATACTAATATTATAAAGAGGAAAGTTCTGTATTTTTGGATTTTTGTATGTATTGAAATAACTCAAAAACTACTGGAACGATTTCAAAAAATCTTTCACCGTTTAAAAGCTACGTTATCAGTGAGTAACATAGGCTATATTTTTTACTATTTTTGTAAATTCACGTGGACGAAGTCGCGAGCAACAGGTAGTTCTAAATATAAATGATATGTCAAAAATCATCATCATCATGATATCATCATCCTCCTTATCCTACTCCAGTAGTGGCGCAAGAGATTTTTGTCCTCCACATAACTCTATCATACGTCATCTCTCCCTTCTTCATCATGTCACCTTTCACGCAATCTAATTGGTGATATTTAAAAAGATATATTAATAATAAAATAATGTAAACGGATATTTTCAACTAAACACTGAATACACGGGAGTTCCCAGCCGATGACATGCGGGCAGCTATTATTACTATTATTACTACGGTTTTATTCAAAGTAGATTTCATATCGATTTTAAATTTTGTAAGGGGGTAACTGCCTCACCCCCTAACCCCAGACTGGCGACAACCAAAATGGATACACGTAAAAAATATTTTTAATGCTCTGAATATGAAAGTTTCTTACATTAGAAACATTTACTCTAATTCCGTAAAAATCCTTGCCGCCGCTGACTCACTAAAATGAATTAATACTTTTATCCGATTTTCGCCAATAGGTGTGACTCATTAGACCTTTCTCATTTTCCAATTCATTGTAAATGACCTTTTATTTACAATGAATTGTAGTTCAGTTATAAACTGGATAGCATAAAAAAGGTTACATTAAGGTCAGAGTAAAAAAAACATTGACATATTCGTAGATATATTTATGTAGTCAGGGTTATTGTGTTATAAGCCATTGTTAACTAACTTGTACGCGGATATAAAATAAACGTTAAGAGGCCAATTTAAAAAACAGGTCTATAACTTTTTTTTTTAGATGTAACTTTTGCATAATTTAGATTAGCTGTTTTTTATACAAATAAACTTAATCGAAGACACCTTAGTATTTATAACTAATTAATAATTTAACCTTAGTATTTACAATATTTCCAACATTACGACGCAATAAAACAAGATTAAAAATAAAATCGTGCTTAACAACCAGTTAACCCACTAACCGCTATTCTATGAAAATACCGGTCAAGTCTATGATGATGATAAAAGGACCATATGACGAAAAACTTATACAGTTATTTTTTCACATATGCTAAATATAGAGACACGAACAATGTCACCTGTTCAACAATTTACAAAGTCAATAAGATACGCACACAAAATCATTACAATGTCAAATGTACCAGCTTGTCTTTTTTTATAGAATACTAGCTGTTCCTGTGCGGCTTCATCCGCGTGAAATTATAAAAACTTTATTTCATTGTTTACATTTGTCAAGTTATCAATTGCAAAGTTCAAAATGACATGACATAATGACAACCATGGCAATCTTGCTTCCTTGATGTTGGCAGCAACTTATTTTTTATCCAAAATATTTACCCACTAAGTTTAATGGCGTGAAAATATGTAGCCTAAAGCGTGAGGTAAGTGTAGGGATTTTTATTAAAAAAAGAATTATTTAAAAATATGCTGTAATTGCTAACATCTTAGGCAACAAAGAAGTGTGTGTTTACGCTTTATTATATTAGTATAGATAAGGGAGGTAAACGAGCGGCGGGAACACCAAGATTTTCGCCATAAAGAGCGGCAGTTACTTTGACACGAAATTATATTCGAACATGGACATTGCCAGGGGTAGGCAGAGAGGGAAGCCCCGCTAGAGAATCGAAAAATGTAAAATAGATGTAAAAATTACTTCTAATATCAATGGTAGGTCCCCCCCCCTAACACCCAGCCTAGATCATCGGCTGGCGACACCCATCTATTAGAAAAGGAAATTAAAATTTTTATGATATTAGCGTTCTAATAAACAAGGTTACATTTTATCATAATAAAAAGTTTGCAAATGCTTACCTTCAATGGACAGAAAGGATACTAGCTTTTGCTGGCGACTTCGTCAGCACGGAATTAAAAGAAAACTAAGTAGCCTATGTGTTCTTCCAAACTATGTTCTACATCTGTGAGATATTTCATCGAGATCCGTTAACCCCGTTTGACAGATACGTTATAAAAAAACATCCATCCATCCAAATGTTCGAATGTATAATATCAACAAAGTATAATTACACTAGTAGACAACCATTCGTGCAAAATGTAATACAGCCGTGTATTCCATATCTTAAAATTTCCTATCCCATAATGAATAAAATCTCATACTTCAATAAACATGAACATACCTGCATAACAGTAACCGCACCATATGTGATAGCAATCCAGTATATAGAACCGAGGAGTACACCACCCGCTATGAACGGGCTGATCTTGTGCGTGATCTCCTCTAACGCGTCCAGCAAGGCCACAAATGCACCCATCGAGGGGAACACAACAATGTATTCAGCTTTGCATTGCGGACACAGCACTTTGCGTGATATATTACCACGCTGTTTCTCATCAACCCAGCGTTGCAAACAGCTTTGATGTACCTGAAAGAAATAAAAAAAGGTAATAAATATAATTGCTATGCAAATCTTTTGTTCACGGTATTTACTCTCGAATTAACTGTTTGAAAACATTTTAAACAGTTAAACAATGACTCTTTCAAAACAAAAACCTAGAATATGTAAGTATAAACAAATAAATTTAAGATAGAGATTGTCCAAATACACAACATCACACAAAAAAGAGAAGCATAAAAGAAATTGTGATATACTGATTTGAATAGCACCTTAAGCAGTTTAAATCTCTATTACTGCTTGATGTTTTGCTATATGTTGCATATAGTTTATTTCTTCTAGAAGTTTCTATAAAGTGAGATTAATTTTGAAATGTTGGCATGATATGCAAATAAAAGAATTTCAATCGAAAGATTAACACATTTCATGCATGCATTACTAAGGTCTAATCACCCCTAACTTAGGGGTAGGGTCCAAGCCTCTCAGTGGCGATGTTTAGTGAACTGATGATGATGATGAAACTACAATTTGGAAAGTGGATTCACCAAGTCAATCTGTGGCATTGATTTGTTTTAATTCCCATATACGTTGGTAACTCACCAAATAATATGTCAACTAAATGTTTAATTACTTTACTGTAAAAACTTTTTACATATGCCATATCAATTGGCACTTATTATATTTATCAACCAGCAATAGCAATATGATAATAGTATTAACACCAAATACTTATCAAAACGAAATAATGGAATTTACAGAATATGAAAAGCAAACAATCAAGAAATATTTGGATTTCCACGAAATAATGTAACATTAATTCCTATGGATTTGCACTGATCAACATTAACAAAAACATTTAGACATTGCTATCATTCTTCTGGCTAATATTAGATGATAATATTTAGGGCCTTCATACTCAAAGGTAAATCTTCGAAAATAATATGTTACACTTTTTTTTATCATGTATAAGCCAGCGCTTGACCACAATCCCACCTAGACCAAAGTGAAGATGTGGTCGAAGGATGGTACGCGTTAGTTCAGTAAGAGCCGATTCACACTGCTCTTGAAGGCACCCACGTTATAACTGGACAGGTACACTGACGCCGGCAATTTATTCCATTCCTTTACTTGCTTACACTTTTTTGTCTGAACAAATCTGAGTCTTTACTTTCTTTGAGAAATTGTGCGATTATCACAAACAAAGGATAGTTTAAACTTGACAGTAATCAATCATTTGTTGTCACTGTACAACATAATATTAAACAAAGATATGAATCGACAAGCAAACTTATAAACATGTAAATAATCTTTCATTACAATGTTGCTAGGTAATTTTTAAACAAAGACTTTATATTTTTTAACATTTGCCTGCGACTTCATCAGAGCGGAATTAAAAAGTAGCTTATGACATTCCTGCATTCAAAGGGAAATCCTCGCAACTCCTATACTATGACCAAAGATATATTTCCTCTGAATGGAGTGTTTCAAGATTGATATTTAAGATTTTTCGAAATATTATTAGTGATTGACACAAATTTTTACCAATATAATAAAGAATATTCCCAAATTCGGGACATCCAACCAGCTAAACTTTCACATTTATAATATTAGTATGATTGAAATGTAAATGACAACACTGGGGAAATTTACCACAAAAAAGACTTCCAGAGGATTTCTAAAACATTTAACTTTTGTGCTCCTAAAGCTCCACCTAGAGGTATAAATCTATGACGAATTTTATGATATATTTTATTTTAATAAACAAACTGGAATTATACTTGTACAAAAAAACTAGATAAGATTTTTTGGTATCTGCTTTTAGCGTATTTTACTGAAACCAGTTACCTAGTTTTTTGTAATCAATTCGAACTATAAAGATAATGGGTTTGTTTTGATTAACTGCCTAGTTTGTTAATAACAAATTGATATATCTTTAATTAGATGTATAATGGAATCAAATTAAATCATCTTCATCAGCATCATCGTCAACCTTAGGTCGTCCATTCCTGAATGTAGGCCTCCCCCATCAAGCATAAAATAATACCATTGTTAAACTTTTAATAATGGGAAAAATTAGAAAAAAAATACATTGTTGTGAAAGAAACAAATCAATGACTTTTTCTTTTGAAACAATATAAAAATTACCTATAACTCATTTAACGTATGCGGAATTACGGCTATAAATACGTTTCGGTACTTAATTATTTCACGACAAATAATGTAGCTTATTTCATATTGATGGATACGTTTTGACTTTTATTGAAAAAAAAATTAAATAAATATCACGCGATTAAAACATTGCCTTAATTTCACTCACCCATTTCGTAGTACCAATGCACTTGCAGGGTTGCACCCAAGCTGCCAGTCTATCATCAGATTCTGTTGCAAAACAAACCCAGCACGACTTCTGGTTTTCATCTTCTGTACTCTGCAGAGCTTGTGAAGCACTTGGATTTGCACTTGGTGTCGCAGAATCAAGTTTATCCTGATTAGCCATTATATACGTAGGCAATAAAAAATGGATTTACTACTAGAACTCGATAACTGATAAAGGTTTTAGTTGTTGACGAAATATTAAAACACCGTGGCTATTGGATAGACAGAGATCTCTACACTTCGAAGTTGTATACGTTACTCGTAACTCCTAGTTTTGAAGTGAAAGGATAACGTTATAAACTTAAATGAAAAATAAATCTGCATTCAGCATTTACATTTGTGATTGACATTTGCTTTCAAAACTCAAAGTTCTCACTTGACACTTCTGTGTTCTGTCACTGGATAATTTGCAAAAGATAAGCACAGAAGGGAAAGCTTTTGGTTTCTTTCTTATCACGGTCATTTGTTCAATTGTAACACGAGTATTCAGGAATGAAGGCGGGCGAACATAATTTTATTTATCATTTTTAAATAAAAGATAGATGAAACAAATAATCAGTTTTGGTAACATTTATTTTATGACATCTTTCATCTCCATCACGTACTCTTTGAATTTTTGACTTGATTTGACAATTGTCACCTTGACATTGACGTTTACTTATCTTTGTCGAGTCGAAGATGTGTTGAAGTATTAAGGTTAACAGTTTCTAAAGTTTTATAAATATTTTAAAATTTTAAATATAAGTGTTTATTAATATAGTCATAGTTAATAAATACATCACAACTTCGTCCGAAAGTGGAATAAGACACAGACAACAAATGTAAGTTTTTTAATACTTTCACAATTTACAGAAAACATGTAAAAAGTACTGAAATAATTATTTATAAGTATTTATATGTAAATGTCAATGTATAATTGATTGATCTTATGTAGTCCTTTTGACCGGCACATTTTATAATCGTTTATGTAATTATCAGAACTATCTAAAATTAGTTTTCAGCTTTTACATAACTACTTTTAAATTCTTCAACAAACGCAAGTTTTTAACAGCTGAAATTTTAAAAAGAACACCTAAATATTATCCCTTAGTAAGGTATAAGTAGTATCTTGAAGTGAAGTGGAAGCAATTCCGCGTTTCGTCTGATGAATTTGGTGCCAGAAGCCCAATTTTAGTCCCTTTCCCTTTCCACCCTTTTCTTGTAAGGAAAGAATTGGATGGGAAACTTATATTAAGGTGGAGGTGGTATGGAACCATAAAAGGCCAAGACAGGCATAGGGTTGCTGCACAATTTAGCATTTTTAAGTTTAACTAGAATGGTGCAACAACCCAAAAATATTTTATTTTGACCTAAATATCTTTATCAATAGTATTTATTTCCAATTTCTTCCTGGATGGAATGACTTACAACAATGAGTAAGTCTGGCTTAGTGTAGTGTTTTTTTTTTTTAATTCATGGACGCTGTGCCCCCCTCGCTGACACCCCTGACATATTTCCGTCAGAGACCTTGTTTTTCTTTATTTATTCTATTCCCATTTACATTTTTACAATTTTTCTTAAATTTAATTTTGTCTACGTAATTGGTGACATGGATCTTGGTTGCGGTGGCGCTTCTCTCTGTGTATGCACTCATACAGACAAGGAAGCGCCATTTCCAATTTTGCTTGTGTGTAGTGTAGTGTTTTAAACTTGGTCTATTTTAGGTTTTGCATACCTTTATGCTAAGTAAGCTTGAATTAAGTGTGTCTAGTTGTTAAGTAAAGGAATAAACTAAAGTGTCGATTACTTGAGTCCTATTGTTATGATTAAATATGGTATAAGATTTATTTAGTTTAATGTTTTCTCTGGTTTATTAATTATTCTACAACATTCATTAAAATTGTAATCATTTGAGTATTTTTTAGAGGAGAGTTTAATTTAATTTTATTATTACAGATACAAATATTTTATTGGTGAAAGTTATTTTTTACAGGTCAAAGTGTTAAAACTTTTTTATATATATTCTGAATGGAAGATAAGACAATCATTATGGTAGAAAAAATTCCTCCACACTATACAGAGCTTTCGGAATACAGAGAATTAGCTAGGACTTAAGTTTGTTTTTAAATGATGCGAGGATCCGCTTTTACATATTATTTAAAAGACATCTTAAAAAATGCAATATTGCAGTAGAAACAGAACAACAATGTGAAACCTTTTGTAATGTAGCATGTTACTTAATTACACAGTACAGAATAAAAACAAAGTTGTATCCCAGGAAAAAATACTTCTAACCTTGAGAATATGAGAGGGGAATGCTGTATCACTAAAGATGCAAACTTAATGTAATGTTGCCATTGTTAAGGATTTTACCATGTTTTGGGGAGTATTGTACCAGAATGAAGCAGGGAAAACCCTTTTTTATCATCATCACCTCACTATTTGTCTCCAATGCGGGGCTTAGAGCCTACCCTAAGTTTGTGATGACTAAGCCAAAGTTTATTGCTTTAAGGAAAAAAAAAAAGGATATTCGTAATGAATTTCCATATGGCAACGGTATAAAAATCATTTTAAATGTATCAGAATTGCGAACATTTTGCCTAATGTTGATCTTACTAATATAAATGCGAAAGTTTAGATGGATGTTTGTAGCCTAAACGGCGTAACGGATCTCAATGAAATTTGGCAAAGACGTAAAGGATACTCTAGAAGAACACATTGGCTACTCACTTTTGTTTGTTTTTATTCCACGCGGACGGAGTCGCGGGCGACAGCTAGTATTTGATAAAATTTATATGACCAAAAAATGACAATGAGTTTAAAATAAGAAATACAATTTGAGTAATTTTTAATAATACTTTATGGCAACACCAATTAAATGAACTCTTGGCCGTCAGGCCGTCAGTTAAATCGGCGACTCGCGAAACCCGGTCGTCTTTATTCGGTTTTGCAGTTAATGTAAGTTGTATCAACGTTCACTTATACAAGCCTGTGTTGCATCATATTTCATAGTGACGTGATATAATTATATTGTTTATAGTATATAATATTTAATATACATATATGCGATATATGACAGTAAGAATATGCGGTAAGGTGTAGCAACATGTTTTATAATTTGTCCTTTAACTTTCTAAAATCGACGCATGTGACGATAAAGGTAATCTATATGCCATAGATGTAGTAACTCTTTTCATCACATGGGTCGAAATGTGTCTTGTTTTTCGGTTAAATTTATGGTGTTGAATACCCTATTAATAATTATAAACTGTAGTTTGTATGTCTTTATGTTTTTCCCATAGAAGAAATAAAGTAGTATTTGAAAAATGTCTATAATCCCGGAATATACGCTCAGTTTATACCGGCAGTTTTAACTGAAGAATCGAACTGTTCAATTAAATCTGTGCGTGTTTAGGCAAAACTTTAACTGTACAGTTCGAATGTCAGTTCGACTGTTCTCTATACTAATTATTAATCCGCTATAGACCTGTCGCACCTATCTCAAGGTTAAACAATAATTTACTTTGTAAGTGAATTACCTATTGGATTAGTATAGAAAAAAGTTTGTTTGTTGTGATTTTCTCAAGGTTACAAATGTTTCGAAAGACTTCTTTCTTCCTGATCTTTTTTAAAATCGTAAAATAAGGAAAGAGCGATTTTTATCATTCATTTTACAAATTGTACATTTTTTTGCCGCATGGTCTCTGTGTATATTTTTATCTACGTAGGTATGCATTTCATTTTTTGTCAAATTATTAGTAACTATACGTAACAAACGAAAACTATTGAATCGATTTTACATACTAAATTTAAATTTTAAATGTATCAATCAGTATTACGTGTATTTGAATGAAATCGTGACGCACATCACATCCTGTGTTCGATGTTCGATTTTTTGTGGAATAACCTAAAACCAATTAAAATATGTGCACTACTTCCCTTATCCTTAGCGTACTACAGTAAAAAAAATATTGTATTTACCAGGTTTACTCTAGTACATAGACAAAAAATTACATAGCCTAACTTACTCCTTAATAATAATGCGTTCTAGTATTAAATTATTGAAAACCAGTTATTGCTCGCGACTTCGTCCCCGTGATATTAAAAAATAATAAAATATATAGCCTATGTTACTCACAGAATTACCTTTCAAGTGGTAAAAGAATTTTTAAAATCGGCCCAGTGGTTTTTGCGTGAATCCAATATATACAAAAATACAAATCTTTTCTCTTTATAATATTAGTTTCAATAGTTTTTGAATTAAATCCGAGCAATCAATGTGAACAAAAATTGGCCACGGCTAGCCTTCGGTTTCATCTTGCACAAGAGGTTAACAATAAAGCTGCGTACAACATACTTCATAATATACCATGCAATCTTCATATTATGCAATTGATAAATGCAGGACAAGTGATAACATTTCACCTCGGCTGATTACAGCTTAGTAAAAACATTAACGATACAGAAAATAGTACCCGGAAAAAAACGGATAACAACGATGTCGTGTTTGCTAAATTCAATGTAAAACCTTCAACTACAATAACAAAATATAAATGCAAAAGAGCGTCGGTGGCTCTGTGGTTTAAGCACTTCACTTGTAATCTACAGGTCTTGGGTTCGAATCCCGCCGCCATGTAACAATGTGATTTTACGATTTTTCCAATTTTCATATGTACATAATTTACCCGACGTTCTTACGGTGAAGGAAAACATCGTGATGCCGGCACATATCGGAGAAGAAATTCAAAGTTATGTGTGAAGTCAACCAACCCGCACTTGGCCAGCGTGGTTGAATATGTCCTAGTCACCCTAACTTTAGGGTAGGCTCCGAGCCCCTTGGTGGGGACGTATGCAAAAGTTTTGATGGATAGATGGATGTTAGAGTTTGTAGTCTAAACTGCTGAACGGATCTCGATTAATTTGGCATAGATGTAGAGTATAGTCTGGATGAACACATAGGCTACTTTTTTTTTTTAATTCCACGCGAACGGAGTCGAGGGCGAAAGTTAATTGTAAATAAATGGAACGGAAATGGTCTTTAAGGGATCCCATAATAACTTGTTCGTGGTATGGGGCGATTCGCGAATATTCCAGAAAGCGATGTCGTTTAAACCATCA
>LD688956.1:3360438-3372346 GCA_003118335.3 Papilio memnon
TAGTTTTTGAGTTATTTCAATACATACAAAAATACAAATCTTTCCTCTTTATAATATTAGTATAGATTAAAGCTTATGATTGTTTTAGGGTTCATGCCTCTGTGGTTATTCTCACTGGGCCAGTTGTTGTTCCGTAACGCGAACATGGCGGTGCCGTATCAGCACATCGGCATGTTCGTGGCGGGGCTGGTGGTGCCGCTGGCGATAGGCCTCGCTATGCAGAAGTTCACACCGAGACTGTCAGCCTTCATGGTGCGGATACTGAAGGGCTTCTCCACAATACTGCTGCTCTTCATCATCGTCTTCGCTATTGTAACCAACTTGTACATCTTCGAGCTGTTCACATGGGAGGTAAGGATTTTATCGTAATTTCGACCCATCCGTCGTAAATATTGTTTAATTAGGATTTCATAAGAAATGTAAATATTTTCGCCAAATAGGCTAATTTTTATAGTACACTAGCTTTTGCCCGCGACTCCGTCCGCGTGTTATTAAAAAAAACAAAAGTAGCCTATGTGTTCTTCCAGACTATGCTCTACATCCATGTCAAATTTCATCAAGATCCGTTCAGGCGTTTAGGCTACAAACTCTAACAAATATCCATCCATCTAAACTTTCGCATTTATAATATTAGTAAGATTAGTAATATTTCCTCAGGAATAAAGGTGTATTTGATTTTGATACTGCACTGCAAAATGTTTCCTAAATAACTATAATATAAATAAATTATTTGCATATGTAATACACGGAAACAAAATTATAGTAAAATTATTTTTAAATAATAATTATTTCATTATAATTAAGTATAATTGTTGTACATTAAAGAATCAAATTGAACTTAAAATGGAACTTATGCAACAAATGGTCAAATACGTTAGTTATGGTAACATTTACTTACTTTTCGAGTGTCGAGCTTGGTTTATTTGTTTTTCAATTGTGTAGATAATAGTAGCGGGTATGGGTGTGCCGTGGCTGGGGTACATATTCGGGTACCTGGCGGGGCGTGTCTGCCGGCAGCCGCACCCTGACGCACTCGCCATCTCCATAGAGACGGGCATCACCAACACTGGTATCGCTATATTCCTGCTGCGGTACACGCTGCCGCAGCCTGAAGCAGATCTTACCACTGGTGAGTGTCCTCACCAAAGAGTCATAGAGACTAGACGTCATCATCATCACCAGCTCAATATGTCCCCACCGAGGGGCTTGGAGCCGACCCTAAGTTAGGGTGACTAGGCCATAGTCAACCACGCTGGCCAAGTGCGGGGTGGTTGACTTCACACATATCTTTGAATTTCTTCTCCGATATGTGCAGGCATCACGATGTTTTCCTTCACCGTAAGAACGTTGGGTAAATTATGTACATATGAGAAGTGGAAAAATCGAAAAATCACATTGGTATATGGCGGGATTCGAACCCAAAACCTGTAGATTACAAGTCAAGTGCTTAAACCACTGAGCCACCGACGCTCCATAGGGCTAGACATAGGGAACATTTTTTCACCGGCAACTTCTTTGAAAGGTACTGTCAGGTCAAGTTTAGTGGCACCTCATGTGCTTGTATTGATATGTTATAAGACATATTTTGTTATAAAATAAACTAAACAGGGACAAAATAAATCGTAAACATTTTAAATTTTATTTAATGACACTCATTGGAAATTAATTTCAATACAATTAAATATATTGACCTGTTTTGAGGATTTGTAAAAATGTCTCAAGTGAAGTGTCAACTATGATTCCTCTATATATTTTAAATCTCTTTGGTTCTCATCGTTATTTCCGGTGTACTAAAAACGCATGGATGCGAAAAACTTATGGATACGGTTGTTGTATTGACTTTTATTATAAAACTAGTTCCCGTGCGGCTTCATCCGCATTTCACGCATGACTTTTACGAATTATTTATCCACTAAATTAAATAGCGTGAAAATGTATATCCTATAGCGTGCCGTAAGTGTATCGCTTTTTATTAAAGAAAAAGTAATTAAAAAAACGCTATGATTGCTGACATAGTATAGATATATTCCAGGTTGATAGCAAAGTGACATATTTGCATATACAAGTATAGTGGCATCACCTCTCTAGCTGAGGGTTGTTTTGTATATGAGTACAATTATTGTCCAGTCCAGTGAGCACAGTATAGTCAATATATTTGCGTATCATCGTTAGATTACAAGAATTATCTTAATTTCGGTTTCCACTGTCGATAACCTGTTCCGCTTGTATAAAAGAGCTATGAATTTGTCTTGATGCAAAGAACAAGGTTTTCTGTAAGTAAAACACCGCGAAAGGCCCTGATTGTAAGTCGATATAACCGATATGTCGTATTAATCGGTTTTTAATACTTTCCAGTGGTGCCAGTTTCAGTGGCGATAATGACGCCGTTCCCTATGATGGCGATATACTTATATCAAAAGATAAAAGCTTGGTGAGTAAATTATGTAGTTATTATTCAACGAGTGATTTTTGTGTTGTTTGAGTGTTTGAATTACGATTTTTTTTCATATATGCACATACAATTATTTGAACCTTTTGTTATGAAACTAGCTGTTCCCATGCGGCTTCATCCGCGTGAAATTATAAAAACTTTATTTCATTGTTTATCTACATTTGTCAAATTCTCAATTGCAAATGTCAAAATGATATGACATGATGACAAACCATGGCAATCTTGCTTCCTTGATGTTGGCAGCAACTTATGGTCTCTTTCCCACATTAGGGTTTTTATCCAAAATATTTACCGCTTAAGTTTAATGGCGTGAAAATATACAGCCTAAAACGTGACGTAAGTGTAGGGCTTTTTATTAAAAAAAGAATTATTCAAAAATATGCTGTAATTGCTGACATCTTAGGCAACAAAGTGTGTGTTTACGATTTATTTTATTATCATAGATTAGTTAATTTTTTTCGTATAGTTTATGATTTACATTTTAGAGAGAGATAAATAGTAAATGTTAGTGAGAAAATCAAATTTTGATTTTAATTAATCTGAATTTTGCACATATTTTTAATAATCACAGTATCTGATGAGTATAGTACAGGAGACCCATTAGTCCTCTCCCCAGACTTTTGCAAGGAAGGGGGAAGGGAAATAATCAATAAGAGGGTACTTCATCTTGATATTTCTATTACTCTGTTGTATTGTGATTGTAGATTTATTAAATTGTTTTTTTTTTTATTTCCATAATATTGTCACCACCCGTCATCATAACTATACCGCTTAGTATGGGAGGTATGTCGCAGAGTTTGATTTATTCCGACATATTCAACAAAAAAAGTTACATATCAAGATATAACCAGCAAGAGATGTAACTCTTTTCGCTGAATTTGTCGTACGGTGATGGTAATTGGTGGTGGTACATTAACATGGGTAAAATCGCTCGCATTGACATTGCTTTAGTTATTTGAGAGTCATAGTAAAATTGTAAGTTCATCCAGTTTTTAATATGACTAGAAATTTCATAAACTGTCGAAAAAAATAAAGAAATAACCAATTCTTTCGCGATTTAACAATCTTTAGGTGACTTCTCTCAAATTTCTATAAGCATTTATTTGCTACTTTTTGTTTAATGCTTTTTGACTTTTAAAATAATTTGTTTAATTATTTTTTAGTTTTAAATTGTAGATTGCAATTTAAAATGTAAAATTCCCTACAAAGCTTTTGTTTCTAAGATTTTTTTTAATGTTACGAAGATACAAGAATTTCTTATTTCATTATTTCAAAATTATCGATTCAAGATCACAGCTGTCTACCCCATATTCTGTTCGTTAATTCCGTAATTATGTTCCGAAGCGTCAAGATATTTGAAAACTGATTGAAAAAAATATATTTGCAGTATCAAAAACCGAAGAGAGCCAAAGAAAATCCTCGAAGAGAGTAACAGCAGCTTCGTACCCGGGCCCCCCCAGCCCGCAGTCCTCGCTGCCGCTGATGGCAAGTGAACCCTGAGGGTGGCGCTGCAAACTCTTACCACATGTACACACACATATTAAAACTGTATAAAACTATAATACATATAGACTATCCGGCTCGAAGGACCAATTGTTTGATATAGATGGTTTATTGAGCAATATCTCAGAGTTTATAATACTATAATGACAAGTATGCGCGTAGTACGATCACTTCCTCAACGTTTTTAGGTTCTGACATATGCGAGTGTTGCCAGCGTATCACGCGCAATCATATTTTGTAAAACAACGGGAGGGGGGCATTTTCACCCAAAAAAACACAATAACATCCCAGCTGGAGTCAAATTAAACCTATTAACGAAATACCAGAAAGGGTTATATGTATAGATTAGTATTCTATTTGTGGTAAGAATTTGTGAAGCGAAATAATTTTTTTATTTAAAATTGTCAATTATATTGTCTTTATATTGAATTTATCTTGATAACAATTTTTGGAGCTCAATTTTAGAGTTATTTTTATATTTTAAAGAGGTTATTATAAAATATTTATTGATTTAAATATATTTTATACTCTACGTACGTGTGTGGCAGATGCCTTCATATGTTTTGGCGCCGCACTCACAAATGTCACATTCCTTTGACATTTATATTGAATTACAGTGCGACAAACTTATCTGACCCGGTGGGCATTAAGTGTAATTAAATTAAAAAAGCATTTTAACCTTTTTTAATTAAAAACTCTCGTAATTTGTGTATCAATTTATCTTCCTATTTACAAGTTACGTATTTGGTAGAACAGAAGAAGCCAGATAAGTTTGTCGCACTATATCTATGGATTTAATTTCACCTATAAAAATTGTAACCAGTCTGCATTATAAATTGTTAAAATCTATCTGCCCACGACACTTTTGAAGTAAGCACTTTTAATCGATTATTTTTTAACAATACCAAGAATCCTCACAATAAGTATGGTTGAATTCAGTTGAAATGATAAAATATTCACTAGCTGTTGTTCGCGACTACATCTGCGTGAAATAAAATAAATAATATGTTACTCACTCATAACGTAGCTTTTTAATGGTGTAAGAATTTTTGATATCGGTCCAGTAGTTTTTGAGTTATTTCTTTACATACAAAAATACAAATCTTTCCTCTTTATAATGTTAGAATCGTTTAATCGATACGTTATTTTGTATTTTATCATTGAAATTGGAAAAAATAAACATGAAAAAAATTGCCCGAAACCAAAATTGTAGATTTTTAATTATGAAAACTACATTAAATCTTTGATCTTTATTTAGTTTATTTTACAAAGAATAAGAGATCAGTTTTGAGTATTTATTTCTTTGTATTTTACATGAAAAAATTTGAAAGATTGAAGATTTATGTTGCATTTATTTATGTATTTTTATATAATATACAACGAAATTAAAAAAAAACAAGGGTAGTTTTTAGACTAAAATAATCCAAACACAAACATATTATTGTTGGTTATTTTATCTTTATTTGTTTTAGCAATTAGAATTTGTGAGCATTTTTGTAGTATGTTTTGAAATAGTGTTGGGCAATAGTTTATCGATAGTTATTTTTAAGTTTGCTTTTCTTATATATTTTATAATTATTTTTTTCGCTTTTATTAGTTATTTTGATAAGTTCGCAATATCTTCACATGACTGGTTTTATAGGTGAAACAGATGTGAAATAAGGCTGCTATTTATTTGAAACATGATTGAGATCAGTAATTATTTGATCGTTCATGTATATAATAAAATGTTTTATAAAATTACTTCGTTTTATTTTTACCCAATTAACAAAGTTGTTCTTCTCTCTCTCTCTCTCTCTCTCTCCGGATCGTTTCCTCATTCCTGAGGGTCGCGACCACTCTCCTTGACCATCTCACGTAGGATGTTCTTCCATACTGTGCGATTCTCATTGTTTCAAATTCATAAAGTTGTTCTTAGTTCCTACTATTTACTAAGTAGTAATTTATTTTTTATTAAATGTAGAACTTAAATTAAAAAAAACGAAAAACTTGACCACGCAAGGCGATAACTACCTTTAAATTCTCTAATTTGGAATTCAAGGTTACTAATATTTGAACCGATGTCTGGAGTTTTAAAAAGGTTTTTATATCGACATTAAATGAATTATATACGCCATAATTAAAACTTTTTTCTTACAATTCGAAAAAAAAAATATATCCATAGCCAACTGATTTCAAAAATGTCAAACGTCATTCCGCGTCAATCCATGATCAACTAGAAAAGCAAAACTAACAATATATAGAAACAATGACCTAATAAATAGCCTCGAATATCACGAGAACCATGTGATTTCCTACAGCAGTAAAACTCTCAGGATAGCTAGCTCACGATGATTAAACCGAAGTACGATCCGCCGACGCCGACGTTCCCGTACAAGATCCGTAAACGGTACAACAAGTTGAGTGTACCGAGGAAGTACTTCAAAGACACGGGGGAGGGAATGCCGGCTTACACGCCACGAGGCATCAGGAAGTCCGCGCTTAACGCACACATAACTGACAGGGTACACGACGCCGCTTGGCCGTATTTGAGGTATGATTTTTTATTTAAAAATAGTATATTTTTGTTAATTTACTAATTTTTTCTTTAACCATTCCAACTAAGCTTTAGGCTTGTGCTAGGATACGGTCGGCAATAGTCGAATGGCGGGATTCGAACCCTCGACCGCAAGATCGCTAGTCCGTACTGCAAAACATTGGCTATTTGCGCTTATGATCCAATAATTAGCCTTTAAACCTAATTTACACGATTAAAAAGTAAGTAGCGCCCAAAGGTAGACTGGTTCACACTTGGCCAGTAGCTCTTAATAACTGGACTGGATTTCAACTGGCGTAATATGAAAAATTACAGATGTTCCTATGACACTTGGATTCATAACAGATGGATGGATATTTCTTAATATAAATAAGAATAATTTAGTAAAATTATCTCTCAAGTACCAGAGTTAGATTTAGATATTGTTTACAATATAGCTAGTTTTCGCTACAACCGATATTTAATATTCTTGACTTTTTAACATTAAACAATGTTACAGACGAATGCTATTAACGAAACGTGCATATAAGAACCGTTTCAGCGTCGAACGTTTGGAGCGCTTGGACCGTATGATAGAGGCCGCTAATGCGACTTGCTATTCGAAGCTCGCGAATTGCGTCATCGATCTGAAGAAACAGGACACCAAAGAAGTTAAGAAGAAGAAAGGATGGACTGAAAGCGAGTGGAAGAAGCATATGGATTACATCGGACAGATCGCGGGTCCGAGGAAGGACTTCAAACCATCACCAATACCGGTATATTTAGTATTTATATTTAGTTAGCGTGGATTTTCACTGTCTGAGTAATTAAGACATACTATACAAACCGATTAATAAAAACATTATTAAAAAAAAGACACACGCAAGACAGTTGTATAACACGATTAGATTATGAAGACTGCAAGCTTTTACTTAGGCAAGAAAAAAATCTTAGAACAAAACGTGCAAGGTGTTTTTTTTTTTAGCTTACGACATAAACTTTGCAATCTTTAGTAAATCCCATATCGTATGAAACAGTTGTTAGTTCTTATTTAATTCTAATCTGATTACGTAAAGATGAATGGATTTTAAATTCGGAAAATTCTTAATGCAATCATTGAAATGGTCCTTCAAGTCGGATAAATCTTAACGGATCTTTAATTTACTAGCGAGGACCGTTCAAGCCGCTAGAGGCGCTGCTGCCGCGTATCAAGCTGATAAGCTCGTTACCCAAGTTCAAGCTGTACAGGAGACTGTCGCAGGATTCCAACTACAGGGACCCTATCAAGGTATTTCATAAGAAACTTGTATTAAAACATATAGTTAACTGTTTCCAAAGAGAATGATGGAGAAGGCATAACAGTTTTATAAGAACTAGCTGTCGCCGGCGACTCCGTCTATACGGAATTGTAAAAAAAACTTTATTAGTAGTTGTTCTTCCAGACTATGTTCTATATTTATGCCAAATATAATGGAGATTTTTTGAGCCGTTGTCCAGATCTTCTAACATACTTCCATCTAAACTTTCGCAATATAATATTAGTATGGTTTCGACAATTTGGATCGATACACTAAAATAACACATAGATATCTTTTAGTTTCTTCAATTTTGATCAACGCAGATTAAACCAGTCTTCCTTTTCTCTATTTTGTCCAAAATATTCCCTTTTTTCATTATTGTTTGATTACAGGTCCCGCCCGGCGCACTCAAATACGTGCTAACGGACAGAACTAAGAAGCTAGCTACCCCGAGAGTTATACCGCAGAATTAGTTTTACGTCAAAAGTCACACTAATCAAATATACTATTGAAGAACCAGTTAGTACAGGCAATAAAACAAACAGACATAGTCATTTTTTTATTTACAACGGTAACATTTTCAATGTCAAAACAATTACAGATCATAAATACTGAAATAAATAAATTATTCTTATATTAACTATATGAGTTTTCAAGTTTTATACGAGGCTGTGTATCACCGCGTAGGTGAAGTCTTTAGTGGTGGACTGACCTCCGAGGTCCTTGGTCCTTACTTTACCGTCCGACAGAACTCTGCAAGATAAAATGTTTATTTACCTCAAGCACAAAACAAAATTATAACTGGGAATCTGGGTCAACAAAATCCCCCCTCCCCCTCCAGTGCCGTAAATCTCTGGCTATTAAGCCCCTTAACCCTTAAATGCATATTGTTCCCAAAAGTCTACAAACAAAAGTATAGTTTTTATTGAAACCAAGATTTAATTCTTTTTCCCTTAATCTGTGACTCAAAACCTATACTGAAATATTTATTTCACAAATAAAAAAACATGCATTTAAGGGTTAAATAGGGTAATAACCCCCATAAAACCAGAAAACTGTCCAGTACAGTCGGGGAACTCACAGTAAATGTACGAAAATATTCGGTCAGTGGTACATGGCTAATTTTTATTTTCTTCCTGTCGTTTGTGATTGTAAGATGGGTCGAAGTTTGTTTTGCAAGGAACAAGGCAATATTTGTGTGTGTGTGTGCAGCTTTCCGCGACTACATACTTGTTGATGGCGTTCTTTATCATCTTGGAGTACGAGTGCAGGTTGACGTGCGCCAGCAGGTTGGCGGAGCAGAGCAGCATGGCGGTAGGGTTGGCGATGTTCTTCCCCACCGCGCCGGAGAAGATGTGACGAGCACCCTGGATAAATTATTAAACATTCTATATAAAAGAGAAATTGATAGCTCGTACGTAACCTATTGTATATTTAAAACGCAATTGCAAGACAAAATATTAAACATTAGGTTTCGCCCGCGACTCCACGTGGAATTAAAAAAAAGAAAGTAAATAGTCTATGTGTTCTTCCAGACTATATCTATTCCCAATTTTATCGAGATCCGTTCAGCAGTTTAGGCTACAAATCTAATAATGGATTCCCACTTTCGGTGCAGTAGCTAAGGCGGGTATAATCTATGGATATATCCATCTATGGCTATATATCCCTTTTATAGTATACTGCATATATTATGAACGTAACTCCAGTGGTAGAGAAATTAAGGAGTAAATGGTTATAGTATGGACATGTTATGAGGAAAGAATCACATATAACAAGTTACACCGGTAGAGGTAGACATAGAAAGAGATAGATGTATTGCGTGAAAGGTAGGTACTGAGCTGACGGAAGATTAACTTGGAGGACGAAATCCTGTTGCGCCGAACCTACGAAAGTAAAAGCACTAGGATGGACTGATGATTGAGAAAATTATGATGATGATGATGATAATAATGATGATGATGGATATACCTGTTCGAAGACTGCACACTCCGCGCTGTAAGACGCGCCGGCGACAACACCTGCGCCGCCGACAAGCCCGCTGGCGAGATTGTCGACGATGTTTCCATACAAGTTGGGAGTCACCATCACATCAAACTGGTTGGGATTGGAGACCATCTGCATCGTGCAGTTGTCCACTATCATCTTTTCGAATTGGATACGAGGGTAGAGCTTCGCCATCTAGAAAAAAAATCCCTGCCATTTACCCAGGACCGATTCTAGCGATACTAGCGTCCTGAGCGAGGTTTAACGAGCTTATGTGATACTGTGTTATTCGCTAACTTTGGCCTTTCTGCCCAGCGTCCTCTGCGGTCGCCAGACAGCGCCCTATCCTAACGCCGGCCCTGCCTTTTTCCTACCGATGATAGGCTTGTTCATTTCTATCTCAATTTACTCCCTTCTTACGTATGGCCTCACACAAGCCATACATATTTTATTCAGTTTTCCTCTACGTTAAACTTAGTCAGATAAAATAAAAAATTTCAAGGGTAAGTAAAGATCAACTATTGTTATAAAGTAGATTAACTTATTCAAACACATTATGGTTATTGTTTTTTCCAAAGAGAAATGAGGGTGATGACAATTTAAACTGTTTTATCGACTGGTAAGGCAAGTGCAAAATCGCACAGAGTGGAATAACACCCTTCGAAAGATAGTCAAGGAGAGTGGTCGCGACCCTTAGGAATGACGAAACGATTCGGAGAGGCGAGTGGCAGTGTATGTGTTAACTAACCTCTTCACAGCTGCGCAAAAAGAGACCGTCGCCTAACTTCATGATGTTGGCCTTGTGTACCGCCGTCACCTTCTTGCGGCCCATCTTCACCGCGTAGTCGAACGCGAATTTCGCGATACGCTCAGACTTCGCTGCTGTTATTATCTTCAGACATTCCACAACACCTAGACAACTTATACTATAATCCACAGTATTTTTTATTTCTTTTATTATACTGATTACTTTGGTTTTTTATTGAGGAAATTTAGCTATAGCTTTTTTAATAATTTCACTGTAAAGAGGGATTTTTTTTATTGATTGTTTGAGCAACCTCAATCAATTCTTAGCCAAAATCACCTACTGGACACAATTTTCACAAATATTAATTATGTCAATATCTACTTCTATACTAATATTTATACAAAACGATTTGTATTTTTGTACATAACGAATAAACTCAAAAACTACTGGACTGATTTCAAAAATTCCTTCGCCATTAGAATGCTATGTTTATCAACTAATACATTATAAAATATCGACCTTAAAAATAGTCTATGGTATCCCTTTATAAAAGTCAGTAAAATCATTAGTATAATGTAGTAAAATTACATAGCATACGCTGATATAGCACACTAGCGCCCTTCTGTCAATGTCAAAAAGTTACAACTGTCAGACTGTACCTTCCTCCCTATGTCTAGTCTATATATTTCTTAAATATCTTTGCTCGTAACTCACACAAATACCCTTCCCTTTCCACCCTTTTCATATATAGCATAGGAAGGGGAAATATCCTCTTTATTTGTGTCTCCTCCATAGATTAAGGGAACGCATTTTAATTGCATCTATGGGCAGTCGCTTAACCGTTTCGACGGATTCAGGTGGTTTCTTATGAAATAAAAATTCCTCAAAAAAGGTACACATTGAATTAATCTGTGAGCTTCATTGATCCACTTCACCCATGAACCAAACAGATCAATTTTAGTTGAGTTATCTCTACTCACCGGGTACGGACTCATGTTCCAACGCGGAGTACTCCCCTTCAGTCTGCTCTCTTATGATGATGCAGTCTACATCATGATGGCGACACTTCACATTGGGCAGAGACTTGACATGGACCACATTAGCGTACAGATCCAAGGCATTCCTCAACTTCATGTTGAGAGTCTGCAACTCACCCGTGTGAGAGAAATCCGGTGTTGCTAGAATACCCTGGAATTAATTCATGTATACACATATGTAAGAAAAAGGTCTAATCCTAGGGTAGAAAAGGGAGGTATTTGACAGGGGATGTTTTGAATAAGTATCATTTTTCTGTACATTTGTCTATTAAAGGTAGGAAATTGTACTACACACTTTTAACTTATAGCAAACATCTATGGGTCAGTCTCTTCACTATTTCACAACTGTCACATCTATATCTATACTAA
>LD688956.1:3380052-3391491 GCA_003118335.3 Papilio memnon
AACCGATTGTACATATAATAAAAAAGTACCTATGTTTATAAACAAAGTAATGATGTATTACGTTTCGTATCAGTCCAATATTCGCGGAAGCACTACCATCTAAACCAGTTTATCAAACGGGTTAGGGTCGAGCATGCTTTAGTTTTGTCAAAAAATATCTTACGAGTACGCAGCCATAGAAGGACATATCGCAGGCTAGTAGAATATTTTATAAATTATATTTCAACAACTACACAAGTTTTGAAACGCGATAGATAAATATGTATTGATACAACCATAAGTAGTTCAGACAGGCAAAGGTAAGCTTAAAAAAACTTTATTCGTATAATTATTAAAATAAAATGTAAAAACCTTTGATATTTTTAACTGTTGTTAAGTTCCGAGTTAAATTTCTAACCATATTGTTTTATCTGGTACCCATGAAACAGGGTGATCTAACTAGTTTATCGTATTTATGTATTTTTTTATTAGACGTGCATCCATAGTTTTATGCCAGTTTTTAATGAAATTGCGCGAACGAATAAAGTGAATACGTTACGGTCGAATTTCGACCAATAGATTATTATTAGTTTTAATTAAGCAATAATAATTTGCCTTCATAAGTTCACTGTGTTCCATCACTTTTTAGTTATGTATCGTTCAAGTTGGTTGTCGGTGAATTTTATATAACGTATAGTGTGATAATCTATACTTCTATACTAATAAGAAGAGGAAATATTTGTATTTTTGTATGTATTGAAATAACTCAAAAACTACTGGGCCGTTTTTAAATATTCTTTCATCGTTAGAAAGATAATATGTCTGTGAGTAACATAGGGATTTTTTAAATCTGCGCGGACGAAATCGCGGACAAAAGATAAATAAAAGTTTTTTTTCTTAACTTTGATATACAAAAACGAGGGCCCTTAAATATTAAAATTATAGAATGATAACATCTTTAATCTTTTTTTAAATCCAGGCAATGAAGCTTAAAGACGTGTATAAATATAAAATATTTTTACAGCTTGACTTATCAGAATGAGCGGAATCGATTTGGACAAGCCGCGCTATAACCAGTCCACGTATGTGGGCCGAGCGAAGCACTTCCTCAGGCTTACCAGCCCGCTCAATGCTTTCGCCAGTGATAAGGAACTTGATGAGGCTAAGAAGATTGTGACTGAGTACAGGTACACCCTAATTTCATATGCAATTACTCCATTTTCCGTTTAATGTATTAGTAACTACAATCTGTGTGTAAAAAAAATCAATTGATAACTGCACAATACAGCTTGAGGGAATATGTCGTTGTCTTATTATTTTAATACATTTCTTCGAATAATGAATTACTCTTTTGTTCTTTAGGAGGTCTCGTCGCATGCCACCCGGCTTCGACGAAGATAAACTTTGGGACACGAAATATTTGTACGACAGCGCCTTTCACCCGGACACTGGAGAGAAGATGTTTGTGATGGGCAGGATGTCTGCGCAAGCGCCTATGAACACTATCATCACTGGCGGTAAGTACTGCCCGGCCACTATAACATGATACCCTAAGATTTTCGTCCTAACTAACCACATATGTACGTATAGAGTATTTATGCTAATATTATTGTCCTTTCATAGGTTGTTTCCATGTTTGCTATCGTCAAATAAAGACGTCTAAAATTCATCTATAGTCTAGTTATTCTAGCCATTATAAAAATATCTCCCCATGTCATTTAATCGGTATCAATTGATTTACATCGAGAGTAATTGATCGATTACGTGTCATTTATTATTGTTGCCATAGAAATATTTGTATATTTAAGCGTGCGCACACCTGAAACTAAACTATCGCACAACTGTTTAGTCGCGCTTTGCTTCCTATGATGGAGGTACACTACTCGATTAGTTGTGCAACTAAACAGTTGATTTGGCTGCGAAACAATCGACAATCGCACAACAGTTGTGCTATAGTTTGAATCCGGTGTCCGCACGTTCTTAATGAGAGCTTTCCTATCTCGATACAGAGGGTCTATCACGAATGTTTGCGTGACAGTTGCGAGAATGTATTCGTAACGTCAATGAAATTCTTATTGGAAGCGCCTAGTATTGTACATATTTATATGACATTGCACGAAAATTACTAACTTGTACAATTTTAGGCTTTATGTAGTTAAACTTAAAACTGTTTAAGCCAATTTTGTATCTATTATTGAGATAAAAATAATAATGCTATTGATATACAATAGACATAATAATGCTCAGGTTACTGGGCCGGAGCAAGGTTGTGACATTTTTAATGAAGAACTAATGATAAGTCTTGACGTATTATCAAGCATGATAGAGAAATACCGTTTAATAGAAAATTGTTAACCATACTATAAAAGTACTTGAAATAAACTTTAATTTTACTTGAAAAATAAAAAAACATCTGTTTCCTGGACATTTTTTTTCTTCTAATTAAGCATTATGATTTTTCCAACAACATAACTAAGCTTTTTTTGCGATGATGAAATAAAAAAAAATTACAGTAAAACCACTTTTAAATGATTCACACCCTTTACGTGATGGTGTTTTTTTTTTTACTTTTTTTTATTTTTTTTTCATGAAGGTATGATAACATTTTACAAGACGACGCCTGCGACGATATTCTGGCAGTGGTTGAATCAGACATTCAACGCTCTCGTCAACTACACCAATAGATCTGGTGATGCACCGATTAGTACCACGTGAGTATCTGGCGAGATTCAAATGACGATATAGTGCGACAAACTTATCTGGCCCGGTGAGGATAGCGCTGTTACTGCGGTTAGCTTCGTCGGAAATCAGAAAATATATAACACTAGCTGTTGCTCGCGACTTCGTCCACGTTAATTTAAAAACCTATGTTACTCAACAATACCATAGCTTTTTAATGGTGAAACATTTCTTGAAATCAGCCCCTTAGTTTTTGAGTTATTATAATACAATACATACGAAAATCCAAAAATCCAAATCTTTCCCCTTTATATAATAATATTATAGTATAGTTAGATAGCGCTCTAGTCAAGAATTTTAAAGACGTATTTTTAGTGTCATGTGGGAATAATTCCCTGACTTGCGCCCCTTTCTGACAGACGACATTGACGACGGTAAAAGCAATGGTTTTGTATGAAAGGTTGTATGTAAGATTTGTGTATGATTCCAGACAATTATTGGCGTCGTACTGCGCGGCGTGCGGCGGCGCGCTCAGCACGGCGCTCTTCCTCAACAGCAAAGTCAAGGTAGACATACAAAATTATCTCTAATTTATATTTTTATGTATGAAAACAACAAATGTTAGCGAATTTGTACTTGACTTTTAATAGACGTTTAAGTAAAGATTTAATGAACAATCGGTTTTAATTGTTACTAACTAAAATTCGCCAAATAACTTTAGCATTTAAATGTTTATTCGATTATTGAAATCAGGGGTAAAAGGTCGGTAATGACATTGACACTTGAAATATTTGATCAATTCAAGGTTTTTCTTTATATACAATAAGGTGGCAAACGAGCAAGCGGCCACCTAAATCCGCCGAAAGGACGAAGCGACCGCTGCCCATAGACATCCGCAATTGCAGATGCGTTGCCTACCCTAAATCGACGGAGCAGGAGATGCACATAAAGAGGATATTTCCCCTTCCTATGCGTCTCCTCCACCGTCAAATCCACTTTCTTATCCAATCCTTTCCTTATAAGAAAAGGGTGGGACGGGAAAGGGACTAAAGTTGGGCCTCCGGCACCACACTCATCAGACAAAACGCGGAATTGCTCCCGCTTCACGCCTGTCTTGTTTGGTCGTGGTATTGCACCGGGCGAGCCGACCCATTCGTGCTAAGATGTTAAAGCGGGCTCTATTACTGTGACATTGTAGTCTTCACAATCAAGAAAAGCGAATTCGTTAGGCGAATTCGGTAGAGCGAATTCGTCAAGTAAAACTAACTACGCATTTAATCGTATGGCTACTAAAACCGCAGACTCTGGCTGAACGGCATCTCATATCGGTTTATTATTTTGAATGGTTTTTCCACATTCGTATAACCTGATTCATTCTAAACCTGTAATAAAAAATTGTATGTTTTTATCTAATCTCCACACGTCTTTGACATTTATAAGTCAACGTCATAGAGGCGTGTCGCTGGTTTTAGATCTGTTAGAGTACTACCACACTAACCGCAATCGCACGATAAGTAAATATTTACACTTGCTTTTGGATATTTTTCTAAATTATCTTAAGCTAATTTGAATTCCTGTATTTTACTTTTTAATTAGTGACATCGCTTTTATTAACCTCGATAACATATTTCAAGAGAAAGCTAATAAACTTTCAATAAATTCTTAATTCCGCAACTAAATTTTAATTTATTCTCCTATTCCATTGTAGCACTTGTACAATGTTGCCTTTCTTATTATCCTCTTTGAAAGAAAAGAGATACGTAACACGAAACAGTAATTTTCGTATAGATGAAGGGTTTATTCTTTTACATTTTGCACCGCGTAACAGCCTCGTAACCGCATCGTGCAGTGTGGAAGGTATCAAACATAATTAGCACATACTAACGTGAATGTACTATTTATGCGAATGTTTTCTCAAGTAATAATCGACGAATGATTTAAGTAAATATAATTTATAAACTAAAATTGTAGACATTAGATTTGTTATTAAAATATAACAAACTAGCTGTTGCTCGCGACTTCGCTCGCGTGAAATTAAAAAAATATAGCCTGTGTTACTCGCGGATAAATTACCTTTCTAACGGTGAAAGAATTTTTAAAATCGGCCCAGTAGTTCTTGAGTTATTTCAATACGTACAAAAATACAAATCTTTCCTCTTTATAATATTATATAAATATAACAAATGATGCAGTCAGTTGCTTAACGAAGGTTTTAGCCTAACCAAGTATTTTAAAATACTGACTGAAGCGTTTCCATCGGGTTCCTTTTTGGCTTTTATTAAAGAAATTAGTTCCATATTTTATTCACAATATAGCGAGGGTTTTTATATTTCCGGTCGGACTGTGATATGAAAAATCTTTTTAAATTGACCATTAAATGGTACGGCAGTTATTAATAAGTATCGATTTATGTATCAACGATAAAATCTTTGATAATCTCAGATTTTGGTTTATTTCAACGTACTTTATCTTTAAATTTTGTTATCAGTCAAGGTGAATGTCTGCGTCTCTTTCTTTTTCTAATTTACTTACCCTTAAGTTTAATAGCTTGAAAATATATATCCTAAAGCGTACAGTTGATTAAAAAAAACAATTAAAAAACATACTGTGATTGCTGACATCTTAGGCAACAAAGAAGTGTGTGTTTACGCTTTATTATATTAGTGTAGATGTACACTAAATAAGTGTTTTAATTGTAGAATATGCCGCCGATATTCGCCCGCCTCGTGCCGTTCGCAGCGGTGTGCGGCGCCAACTTTATCAATATTCCTATGATGAGGAGCAAGTAAGTTAGTTTTATAGAATTTCAATAGACATTTATATATCCCTAACATCTTCACTCAGAGTTTTGAGTAGAGAAACCTACCCTAAGGGGCTTTCTAAGTATTTATTTCGTTGTAGAGCTATTGGGCTGTATGTCAGAAACCAAAAATGTATAGATAAGATATTTTTTTAAACTTTAAACTGCATAATTGTTTAATTTAGTGTCAATTGAACGTAAGTGTGTAAATTAACAAAAAATCTACTAATATTTTAATTTTAAAAAATCTTGAAAAGTTTTTTTATTTTACTGGTTTCCGCCGATGATCTTTTCCTTTAAAACACGGCTTTTTTACACGATGTACATGGCCGGGTACCAATTTTTCATTGTCAACTCTGACCGGGTATTATATCTTAGCGAGCTACTGGGCGGCACGCCTGTGTTCACGCCGTCGGGCGACCGCATCGGCCAGTCGAAGCGCGCGGCGCAGCTCGGCATAATGCTCGTGTGTGTGTCGCGTGTGTTTATGGCGCTGCCCGGCATGAGTAAGTATACTTGCATATCTTGTCAGTTCAACACCGTTTAATGTCGATTGCATTATATAAGGTATCCCTGTATGCCACGTGCGTTACGTGCAGTTATCGCAACGGCCGGAGTTGTACTGATGCATAGAAAAAACGAAGTCGCGGTACACGGCGCCGTGTGTCCGGCCTCCCACCCCTCCACATCACCGTATACATATCCACGGCGCCGTGTAGTTGGCATTGAATGTGTTCATCACCGTATCTACTATTTTAGGCTTTTTTTGTACAAATAAGCTGCCGGAATTCGCCAACAACGAAGACAGCTACCCAGATTACCGTATTCGCAGATGCGTCGCTTTATCAACAGAGGAAACGCACTAAAATATATTTTACCTACATACTCATCCCCCTAAATCCATTATCCATAAAGCGGAAACACATTTACAAGACTGTACGCGGAATTGCTTCCACTTCACGCCTATTTTCTGTGTGGTCGTGGTATTACAGGGACAAGCCGACAACATATTTGATAAGACTTATAACAGCTGTTTTCACTACAAATACATACATACAAAGTATTACTATATTTTTTATCGACACAAAGCTTAAATTAAAAGTAGAGAAGCACTTCTATGGTTTAAGGTGAATGTTTCTGCAATGAAAATCTTATGAAACCTTCATGTGTGACTAAAAGTTTTTTTTTCTAATTTTGTAAAAAATCGTTTTTTTACTTCTATCGAAGTTTTTGAAAATTAAAATTTTGTAGCTTATTTTAATTGCTTCCTTTTTTAATAACAAAGATGTGTTCAGTTTTTCGGATTTGTTTGTGGAAATGTTTGATATTACAAAATCAAGATGGAACGCAATATTTAAGTTAAGCGATATTTCCGTTAACTATTAGAAAATGTTAAAATAATTTGATTTGTATTTACATATTAACGTATTTTGAATGGAATTATAGGTAGTTTGTTATTTGCAGGTATTAAACAAGTAAAAATATACATATAGTTAAAAGTATTTGTACAATATTTTATTTCACCTTAGACTTCATTGACATACTATTTGTTCAAACAGAGATTTCCTTCATTAATATTTACTTTGTTAAATATTGTCATTATTATCCCGTAATATCTTCAATAAGGGGTACTAAGTTGTTTCCCTCGTACTTTAACTAGTTGTAGAACGCGATTTCGTCTGTGCGGAATAAAAAAAAAATCTATGACTTCTTCCTGATTATCTTTAGTTCCAAAATTCAACGGGATCTTACGTATATAATTTATACCACGGCTCAAATTCACGTGGCAACCTTCGGTGTAGGCACCGACCAGTTTCAGACCCGTCGGGGGTCCGTCTTCAGGGTGAATGGTTACCTGCTTTGTTCGCTATCGCGTCGCGACGGTCACTGAGAGATCTTACGTAACAAACATCCGTGTAAATTTTCGCATTTATAATAATATGAATTATGATAGATATTATCTTATTAATATTGTAAATGTAAATGTTTAGATGGATGGATGTTAGAGTCTATACGGCTGAACGGATCACGTTGAAATTTGGTATAGACGTAGAGGATAGTCTGGAAGAACAAATAGGCTACTCACTTTTATTTTTTTAATTCCACGCGGACAGAGTCGCAGGCGAAAGCTAGTAGATTATAAAATTAAAACAAATTTCATTATAGTAATTTTTTTAGAATTACATAGTGGATATTATTTCTCTTAAGTTAAAAAACACTTTCAGCGTTAACACCGTTATTAACCAACATGGCGACGAAACGCGGTGTATTTAGGAAGTACCCTTGGGGAGTGTTGCCCTTCCAGCTGGTGCTGGTCGGTGCGTGTGTCACCTTCGCCACCCCGCTCTGCTGCGCACTGTTCAGCCAGCAGGCGACGCTGCCCGTACACCGACTGGAACCTCACCTCCAGGTCAGTGGTTATCGAGGATGTTATAATTACTGCCAAATATGTAACGTTTTTTGATCTAAAAATGATGAACAAAGGGCGGCAGTATTTTTTTTTTACAATGTTTTTTCAAAATGCGATACAATTTTTTTGTAAAAAATTGACTGAAGTTTTTGTGTTATCTATATTCTATAGTAATTAAAGCCATTTCGTCTATTAGAAGTAAAAATGGGCCTACTGTTAATAAAATTATCGAAAAGCTTCACGTTTCATTTCTTGAAATGTTTTTTTAAATTTTTTAAAAAAATAATTGTCATATTAAATTATTAACAGTAGGCTCTTTTTGGTAATAATTTGTTTTTCAGAAAATTTTGAAAAAATGACATTTTTCTATTTAATCAACGATTTTAGTTTTTTATTTTTCTTTTTTGTGTTTTTCTATTTTTAGGGGGGGGGCAGCTGCCCTCCTTGGCGACGCCCATTTTCGGCTATATTTTATTATTTCTATCAAATAATTGAAAATGTTCAAATATGTTGACTAAGATATTGTTTTCTGTCTACCGACAAATTTTAATTTATGCTTGTTTGAATTTCAGGAGGTGGTTGTGAAAAATCACCCCGAGGTGACCGAAGTCGTATTCAACAAGGGTTTATAAATGATTCCCCGACTTGTAGGGTAGTTTTGCTCCTGTTCCTAGAACAATTGTTTTTTTTTGTAGGTAGTTTGAGTTTTAGCGTAGTTTGAAACTATTAGTCGGATTATCCAAACTGTTAGTTTAGTCAATTTTAATATAGTTTTTGTCGTAATAGTTTTTTTATTAAGTTAATTTTGTATAATAAATTTATTTGTTGGTTTTTATTTCCGAAAATGTATTCCATAATATTTGTTATTGACATTTTGTAAGTATTGAATATATTAATATGACTCGTTAAATATGATTTACAGTCGAGGAAGTATATTTCCTACCCTGATTTATAATCAATAGCTTTTATGGTGATCTTGTGATCAGTGGGAACCGAATTTATTTCTTTGACAAAGTCTTTCTTGTAAAAGACATGTTTTTCGTTCTTCGTATGGATTAAGAATACTTTATGTGATTGTATTGAAGTTATTTATTACGCCCGTGTAGTAATGCTCAATTTTTTTAGGTTGTGACTTCAAGTGGATCTGAATTTAATTTATGGAAAAAATAGAAAAAACCGATTACTTTGTTGGAATTTTTTTTTTTTTTAGTTATTGAGGAAAAACTTATTTTATAATCGTTTTGAAACATTCCGGTTCTCGTTTTCTCTTTGTCATTATTTAGTTTTATGTATGAAGTTTTACTATTAAAAAAAAAAATTTTTTTACATTTTAGAAAACCGAAAAATTTTAAAAAGCCATTTTTTTCTGTGATCAATATTTAACCGTTATTTAATTTGTATGCTTTAATTCGTGTTACTTAAAATACAACTCAATTACGTTATTTATGAGAATTCTATGTTTTTTTTAATATTTTTATTAATTATTTTATCTCTAACTTTAATGCTTATAAAATTGATTTTTTAATGTTCCTTTAATAGTGAGATATCTCATGAATAATGATTTTTAAAATATATTAACGTTGACAATAATAAGAATTGTGAAGTCGCCTTTATTTTAACTCAAGTACAAAATGTTTATATAATTAAACAATTATATATTACAAAATGTTTTTTTTTTTACCTTTAAAATACCTAAAAAATGAAATAAAAAAGTCTACAAAAAAAAATTCTACATCTTATTTCACCTCGATGTACAGAAATTTTCAAATACTTCGCTATTTTGGCGAATTAACCTTTTTATTATAAAAAATCCATCAATATTACAGGAGACGTCATAAAGTAATATTTTTGCAGCGATAACACCGATTCTCACGAACATAGCAACGAAACGCGGCATGTTCTGTAAGCGACCTATGATGGTGATCCCCTTCCAGCTGGGGCTGGTGGGGCTCTGTGTGGTGTTCGCCACGCCGCTCTGCTGCGCGATATTCGAACAGCAGGCGGCCATCAGCGTCGATAAGATCGAATCCAACTTACAGGTATACAAATTACTCTACACTACCAGCTTTCGCCGGCGCCTCCGTCATCGTGGAGATAAAAAAAACAAAAGTAAGTACCCAAATGTGTTCTTCCAGACTATCCTCTACATCTATGCCAAATTTAGTCAAGATCCGTTCAGCAGTTTAGGTTACAAACTCTAACAAACATCCTTCTGCAGGACTATTTTAGTCCCTTTTCTCCCTTTTTTATAAGGCAAGGATGGGAAGGGAAAGAGGATCTGATGGCGGAGATACACAGAAGGGGGAAATATCCTCTTTATGTGCGTGTCTTCCTTCGTCAGGTGGCCGCTCGCTCGTTTGCTTTTAATATAAAAAATATTAACAATTAGCGAACCGATTACAAACAAAAAAAATATATAATGATTATTTCACTGTATACCAACAGTACTTATCCTTAGTTAAAAACGGTACGGTTAAACGGTAAAACACTTTTTGTCACAACAAAACTATAAAACATAATCCCCCAAGTATTACAAAAATAACTGAAAAATTGAAATAGCGGTGTTAACCATGTGTAGAATTTGATGTTCTCTACTTTTTTTTATATCATAAGGTGGCTAACGAGCAAGCGGCCACCTGAATCCGTCAAAATGGCGAAGCGACCGCTGCCCATAGACATTCGCATTTCAGATGCGTTGCCTACCTTAAATCGACGGAGGAGACGCACATAAAGAGGATGTTTCCCCTTCCAATGTTTCCTACCCATCGTTAAGAAAATGGGTGGGAAGGAAAAGGGACTAAAGTTGGGCCTCCGGCACCACACTCATCAGACTGTACGCGGAATTGCTCCCGCTTCATGCCTGTCTCCTGTGTGGTCGTGGTATTGCTGGGGGCGAGCCGACCCTATCGTGCTAAGATGTTAAAGCGGGCTCTACCACTGTTAAATACTCGACTCTAATCTCTCTACTTATTTACTAATTTTTAATGAGATTAAATGGATTATAGTATGATAATGTTTTTGTTTCAGGATATAGTAAAAAAGAAATGCCCTTCATGTAAATTCGTTCTGTTCAATAAGGGTTTATAACAAATCATCTACGGAAAATTTTGTATCGTTGGACAGTATTTTTATACACTTTTCACAAAATTACGACAATTTTAAATTATTTATTTAAGTTATTGTTTTTATACATTTTTCATGGCCTGATTGTTTTTTTTAACATCGTAAATTTTTGTATCTTTTATTTGTTTACATGGTCTATTTTATAATGGTATTTTAATCATAATTTTTGTAATAATTCAACACGGTAGAGTCCTTAACTAAATGATGTAAGGTAATCCTTATAACAAATGTCGTAGTGACTGTACGTGTAGAAATTCTTTTAAGATAAATATTTTTAGTACAGAACTTTCTCAATTTATTTCCCCGTGCAAATATTTTTTCAAATAAGCTACGATTTTTTGTATGTAAAAATATTTTTAACTATGCCAAGAGTCATCTTTGTTTGCATAACGATTATAGAAACAATAAGTTCTAAAAATTATGAAACATGCAAAATCTTAAGAATTGT
>LD688956.1:3404112-3417765 GCA_003118335.3 Papilio memnon
CGTGTCGAGAGTGGTTTAAAAACGGTGACGGTTTGAAGCCCAAAAATTTACGAGGATGCAGAATTGGAGGAAGATTCATCTCAAACACAAAAAGAACTAGCTCTAACATTAGAAGTCACTCAGCAAGCAGTCTTCTATAATAAATATTTAATTTGTGTTAAAAACCGGCGGAAACTTATTTGTACACCTAATAAAAACTTTTAAATTTCAGTATTTTAACCATAATTTCCACTATATTGTAAATTAAACTAAAGTGCCAAAGAAATATTACTTTAAACATACAAACCTTATCATGCATTCTCATATGTACTAACAGTCGATTTTCATTATAGAATGACTTTGTACATACATTACATGAATATTTCCCTGAACTAAACATTTTGTATACTTCCACAGCAGCCTTCGCTTCATTCATATTAATTGGTACTACGCTAGCGTACTCCTCGTCTAAACTACACCCATCTACATCTACCTCTTCTTTTATTTCACTATTATCTTTAATCACTTCAACATCATTATTATCACTATCTGGGGTACTAGTGAAGTATTCTTGGTATACATTCTCTTCATTTGAGTATTCCTGCGGTACTGCAATATTATCTGATTCCTTAATTTCCTCTGGTAAAGGTATGCTGAAATCTTGCTCACTGTCCGCATCTTCTATTTCAGCTTTAATATGGACATTTTTGGGTATTTCAAATTTGACATTTTCCGTAGTACTGTGATGAATGATTGGTACATCACCTTTCACATCACTGAAACGGTTGTGCTTTACCCATCTAAACTTCACTTGCTCATAATGTGTTCTATGGCTTTCTAAGTAAGATAGGGATGGCTCTACATTTAATAATTTACGATCAATTACAGCAATAGCGGCTTTAGTTACCTGTAAATATAAAGAATAACCATGTACCAATATGTTTTGAACTATTTCCTTTAATATCTATGACTAGAGTTTTGTTTTTTATTTTATAAGGTGGCAAAGGCGGAAGTGGCCACCTGGATTCACTGAAATAACGAAGCAACCACATAAAAGTAGGTAATGCAGTTGCAGGTGCCTACCTTAGACAATGAAGGAGGCAATGCACAGAAAGAGATTTTTCCCTCCCCGTGTAACACTGCCTCCCCCACTTCCCCTTCCTATCCTTATAAGATAAGGTTAGGAAGGAAATGTGCAAGCCAGTCCATTGGAGCATAATAAGTTACTGTGTTATCTACCATTGATAATAATGGATGAAGATGACAGAATGTAGAAAGGGAAAGCCCTTTGCTATAAAGTATTTTTTTATGCATTTGGTTCTTATTTTGTCATATGCCAATTATGTAAACTGTTTATTGTATAAAAATTAAGTTAACTTACTTGTTTCTTGTTGTCAAGAAGTTGCTTAAGAGCATAATGGGTTCTCTGGCATTTACTTCTAAATTTTATGAAACGTTTTACGTAGGCGAAACACTCGTAACAAAGGTACCCGGGAAAGCCATCGCCTTTACTTGTCTACAAACAGAAAAACATTTTAATAAACAAATAAAACACTTTATTTATATAAACTTGAAAGTGAAAACACATTAATTACTCGTAATCCTGACACTATGTTGTATTCGACTCTTAGCCCGACATCCATATCATAAAATTTCACGTCAATGGATTCCGTGTCCGTAGTCAAACATATTGCACATGCTTTTAAATCTATCATTTTGTAAATGTTATATTATCGTTCCGCATCAAAAACACTTTCTATAATCATTTTACCGCTCAAACTTATTTTTCAAAGAGTATATAAACGTTTATTAGAAATATACAAGCGAAGATCAATCTTTAAACCAAAGAGTATATGAGAATTCTGTAAAATACGTCACGACGAAAAAGATGGCGACAAAAACCATAGATCTAAATCACGCATAAACAAGAGTGCACAGATAAACAAGTGTAGTCTATCTTGCGATTCTTTTAGATCTGAAAAAAAAAACACATTTGCAGTATGCGTAAATAAAGCCGAAACTCGATACACCTAATTGAGAACAAAAATGTTAACATTTAAAACGTTTACGGGTGCTGAAACTAGTAAAAAACCGAATCCTTATTTTAAAAATCACGAAAATTTTATAAGAGAAGAATCCTCCCCAATTTGTACATACTTAAGGCTTCAATTCTTGGCCAAATACTGAAAAAAACTTAATGGTTTATAATAATGATATATTCCAAACAATTTTTTTATGACGTTGCAGTTCTTCGTTAATTTTAAATTTTCTGTTTTTTTTCATAACCTTATACTAACCGAAGTGTATAGGAGTTGTATTGTCAACACCAGTACACACTTCGAAGTACAATCATACAATACAATCAATCAAACAATATTATAATCTAATATCACAATTTATTTATGATTATCATACTGAGATTATAAACATTACAAATGAACACATGTTCTGTGATGTTAAAAAACAGTTTATCACAGTACTTGTACTTAGACATGCAGTTTTTATACACTACGATAAGTCTACTCACCAGACAGCATAAAAAATCACAAACATTTGTTCCTGATTCTTTATTTAAACACTTACAGCCTTACAAATAAAAATGAGTTATAACATCATTATTCCACTCTTACACTGAATATAACTAAACCAGTTATAAGGTAGGAATTAGCTAAGCTAGGAACTAGCTGCTTACATTGAATGTACATGTTCTATGGTTTTAAAATGACAAAAAGTTTTCTATCACCTCAATAACAGATATAAGTTTCTACTATATTAAGACTCCATATTGAGTAAAAATATTGTTGGCACCATATTATAACTATTGTATATTGGCTAGCAACATGATTTGTGAAAACACAAGATAATTTAATTTACAAACACTTTCACATAATTTACATACAATGTTCTCAGCCTTGAGGGAAATAAAATATATTTATAGTTAATAAGTCGACTAAAATATTAAAACCATAGACAATTTTAATCAAAGTGAACTTACAAATAAAAAACTATGATTAGTTGTGATTGATGATTATTTGACTAAATGATTGTGTATCCATTGCAATACTAGCAGAAATTAATCAATATTTTTTTACAATTTCTAGGAAATGTGTAATTCCTAATTAAAATGTGTAAATCTATGCATTTCCTAAATAGCAATCGAAAATATAATACATTCAAGATGTTTTTAAATTGTTACATTAAGCCAGGCATCTACATTTTATATATTTTCATCTAACAGGATTTTCAAGACATTAATTAATAGAGTGATCATAGAGTTGGCCTAAATAATTTCACAACCTTCTTTCTTTCTTAATCTTGTTGTAGCAGCTATTTGTAATTACATTTTCTGTGCTTTCAACATTATCAAATAGGTTCAGTACAGTTTAAAATCTGAGGATTTTCATTAATCTACATAATCATTTGATTCTTCCACTTTAGTATGATTACTGGTCATAGGCAATTTATCCGAACCAGAGTTAAGATCATTTTTCACTGTAGAGTCACTGATACTAAGCAAAGGTTTGCTTATACTGAACATTTTGTCATTTACTTTATTCAAATGTGGGGATTCATTAGAAAGTAACATAGGCCACACAAATAATGAATTAAATCTTTCCAGTAAATTCAAGAAATGTTTTTTTAATAGAACATTTTTTCTTATTATAACATTCAGATTTATATCGCAAACTCTGTTATTTTTATGTTCCGATACCCATAACATTAATTGTCTGCAGCCTATTATAGTTGCGTAATGGGGTGGCAGAACAAATTCTAAAGTGTCTAATGTGTTTGTCCCAAATATATCTGGAATTTTGTTTACAACCAATTTTTCACGCTCTTTTTTCGAATATGATCTCTTTATCACAAGACATACTTCTTGTTGAACTTCAAATAAGCCAGGAAAACTCTTACTATACTTACTAGATTCCAGTTTTCTTTTATTCAACTTAGATTTAAGTAATATAAGTAGCTTTTTTATATTTGTTGTATTTAAACACTGGGGTGAAATATTAACATCTTGTAAGAATTCCAATACTTCATTTTGTGATTCTCGCAGTCTTTTAGCCTCTTCAAATTTTGTGATTTGAGTAACTAACATTGCCATAATACCATCTTCAATAACATTTTCTGGTGAATTTAATGTAATTTTTCTGCATTTGCGATCTTCCACTTCCGACTTAATTCGGTTTTTTAAATTTTCAATTGCCTTGTGTAAATTGGTATCAGACTGTTGTCCGTGACCCAATCGTCGTGCTGCTCGCCTCGGTGCGCTTGAAACATCACAATTTGGATTATGTTTCATCCATTTTAAAAGTGTCATATGCCTACTCCTTATATTCATTCTATCTTTGCCCGGGAAATATTTAGTGAGATCTGAATATATGGTAGGAGTTTCTTTGTTTGCTAGTAATTGGACTAGTTTATAATCCTCCTCTACAGTCCAAACAGTTGAAACTCTTCGCTTTGCTAATATTTGATACCGTATACGTATTTGGCCTAATGAACGGCCAGGTAGGTAATTTGTCATTCTTTTAAAATCAAGTCCGAATTGGTCTGCACATGTGAGAATTACAGTGTCCTCTTCAGGTAAAAATCTACCTTTTCGTTGCTCGATAAGTCTATTATATTTGTTGTATACCTGTATTTTAGTTCTATTTTCCATTGATGTTGCCACTTTACCCCAAGGAATGTACTTATCCTCTCTATAATAATCAATTAATCTTTTCAAGTATTCCTCTTCTTCTTTTGTCCACTTTTGTCCAGTGAATGTGTTGTTCATATTTGTTCTGAAATAGACAAAACACTGATAGCCAGTTCGTTTTGTTCCCAGTCTAGTCGCTATATCTTCCCAATTCTGAAAGTTATTACTGAAGGCTATTTTCTGTAATGATGTATGCTCATTTTTTGACCAAGTGCTTTTATTAATATCAGGATGTAGAAATAATTTCCACAGAGCTTCATATTCTTGTGAACTATGGCGATCATTTAGTTTATTAGCTATTAAGTCCCAATCATAATCTTCATTTAGTGGTAATGCAGATTGCTTCAATGTCATCTTGTTAACAAGAACAATTTCATGTTTTAATACATCTAGCTTTTTACTAATTTTAATGTCAGGATTTAATTTCTTTTCACGATTTAACTCAGTTATCTTTGCTTCAACTTTATTCTTAAGGATGTCCAGTGAGACTTTATGAACCGTTTCAAGAAATTGACTTTTATCTCTCACTGTCCAGCCAGGAACTGCACTTATTGTTGAGAAATTATACATTCCATTTTTCAACATTGTTATAGTGTCTTTATTGTGAGGGGGAGTAAAATTTGATTTATCTTTAAAATATGGTTTTCCACAGGTTACATATTTGAATGATTCATTTTTATCAAAATATTTATTTCTCTTGAATTTAGATTCAATGCTTTTTAGTTTATGATTGCATTCGTTTAATCGTAACATAAGGATTTTTTCCAGTCTACGTAACTTTTCGTCGGCTAACCTATTCAGAGATAATGCTTCGTCTATTTTTGAATAATCTGGTTCCGCAGAGTCAGCATTGCTCGTCGGATACGCAATCTGTGATGTTGAAGTAGTTGTTGAGGGGCCGATTGAGTCCAAGACCAAACTAAGCTGTTGTAAATCTGATATTTCAACATCAAAATCATTGTGGTCAAAATTAAACTCTTTAAAACTCATTGTTATTACTTATGACTAAGACCACCAGAATAACAAACACCTCAGTATATACTATACCCTTATTTGCACCATTAAACCCACATGTATAACTATAAAAATCAAAATACACGATTTGCGAGAAAATTCAAAATGTAAGACAACAATAAAGCAATTGACAATGAGAAAATTTAAAGAAATTATCAAAATCTGTCAACCGAACTGCCAAAGAGTACGTGTCTTCGCAAGCAATTGTGGTTATGGTTAACACTCTTTGTCTAAGGAAAATGCGCGAAATGTCAAACCTACGTCGAACTCAAATTTATTCATTTTCAAAACTTGGAATAAAAAATAACATGACGAAACGATAATGGTAGAACCAGGAATTATTAGAAAATTAGACGAAGATGTTGTGAACCGTATAGCAGCTGGCGAGATTGTGCAAAGACCGTCAAATGCTCTAAAAGAATTAATTGAAAACAGGCAAGTTATACAAACTTTAGTCCACATTTTCACCTTCATCAACTTTTTGTTTGGTCATTTTTTTCAAAGTTTACGTTTTAGTGTTTAAGACTTAAATTATTTAAAGAACGTGTCTGTGTGCTAGATTACTTTTGTCCTGATTTAGGCTTAAAAGTTGTAAGAATTTATAGCTCAATTGAGTTTTGAATTAAGTTTAGGTGCATTATAATTTATTTTATTCTACATTTACAGTTTAGATGCACATGCCACAAATATAATAATAACTGTTAAAGCTGGTGGTTTAAAGTATTTACAGGTAAATATCACATGAAATTTTTTCTTAAATGTATATTTTGTCATCGTCATATTAAATCTCTTCATTTTCTATTTCTTTATTTCAGATCCAAGACAATGGCTCTGGCATCAGACATGACAACTTGGACATTGTCTGCGAGAGATTCACAACATCCAAACTGCAGCAATATGAGGACTTACAGGAGATCAGTACTTATGGCTTCCGAGGAGAAGCCCTGGCTAGTATCAGCTATATCTCACATCTCACTATACTTACCAAGACAGCGAATGATAAATGTGCTTATAAGTATGAGTTTTAGATATGAATAATAATAATATTGTGAATTTTCATGTATACGACTCTTGTACATAAACATTTTCATCCTTCTCACTCTTCTTAAAAAAAATAACACAAGTTTTAGTGTAGTCGAGTTTTGTGGTTAAATACACTAAAGATTAGCACTGTTTTCTGTTAATTCCGTTAACTAAGTGATGTCTCTGCTAATTTTACCATATCAAACTGTCATTATTAAATCAAATATAATACCTTTATAAAAATCATAAATTAATTTCTCTATCTTATCCCACTTTTGGGGGAAGGTTTTATAATCCCTAATGTTCTGATTTGACATGTTATAGCTGATAGATTGTCTGTCTATCTGAATTGGGAGAACTAATAGAAATTAGACCATTATATTTTTAATTTATTGCCAATGCAATTCAATCCTCTTGAATATTGGTCCTTCGAGCCAGAGATAAATTTTACATAGTCTTAATTAAAAACTTGATGGAATTTACGTAATTAATGATACTTGTAGTACAAATATGTGATTATTTACAACTAATTTAATTTTTTCAGAGCTTCGTATGAAAATGGTAAATTGAAGGGACCTATTAAAGCATGCGCTGGTAACAACGGTACACAAATAACGGTCGAAGACCTGTTCTATAATGTGATAGCCCGTAAAAAGTCACTCCGAAGTCCTACTGAAGAGTATTCTCATATAATGGAGGTTGTAGGCGGGTATGCCATACATAATAGTCATGCTGGCTTCACGCTGAAGAAATTTGGTGAGAATACAGATGTTAAAACAGCTATTAAATCAACTGTGGTAGAAAATATAAGGATTGTAAGTGTTAGTTTTTTATTGAAATACTTAGTTCAGAATTGTAGAATGGTCAATGACGTTAATGGTTCTTTAGTCTACTAAAAATGGAAATTGTTAGTAATTTCGTTTTTTTTTATTAAATACAATATATAAGGGAAAGCTTCAACATTGACTGAAAGTTTTTAGATATAGTTATTTTAATGGATTGTATAATTTAAGATTCATGGAAACAGCATAGCCCGTGAGTTATTAGAGATTGAATTAAAGGATGAAACATTGAAATTGTCTATGCATGGATTTATTACTAATGTTAATTACTCACATAAAAGAGGAACTATGCTTTTATTTATAAATCATCGTTTAGTGGACTCGCAGAGTAAGTTTTTTTTTAATTGTGACAAAAGTTTTTGCATTGTAAAGTTTAGTTATTTTTTATTAATGACTTTTTGTTTTTTTAATTCCCAGGTATACGAAAAGCGGTGGATTCAGTTTATTCAACGTATTTGCCGAAGAATTCACATTCTTATGTCTACCTTAGTATTGAACTAGGTAATAAAAACACAATTAAAATAACACTGTAGAAAAAAATAATAAACAATCCCTCCCTCTCAGGACATCCTCAAACTACTCTCCACTTATAAATTCTAAAAAAATTGTTTCGAACAACGTTTTTTTTTTAATTCTTAGATCCCAGGAATGTGGATGTGAATGTTCACCCAACAAAACATGAAGTTCAGTTTTTATATGAAGAGCAGATAATTGACAAGATCAAATCTTGCATTGAAGCTAAACTGCTTAGTTGTAATTCATCCAGAGTTATGTACACACAGGTAAATATAATATATATTTTTCCATTTATTCAGTACAAACACTACCGTTGAGAGCAAGAATTTTATGTCAGTATTTTATGTCACTATATTTTATGTCAGTATTCTTTGAACTTATTCCACATTTATAAATAACTAACAGCGATAATAGGTATTCGCCAAAATAGCGAAGAGACCGCTGCCCTTATACATCCGTATTTGCAAATGCGTTTCCTACCTTTAATCAACTGAGGGGATGCACAGAAAGAGGACTTTCGCCTATGCGTCCCATCCTTCACCAAATGCACCTCTCTTTCCCATCCTTCCTTTGTACGAAAAGGGTGGAAAGTCAGAGATTTAGAAAATTAGACCTTAATTATTTACAAGCCAAAATGCATCATTTTCACTTGCATTGCAACGATTTTTATAATAACTGCAGTAGCTTAGAGGAAAAGTGTCTAATTTGTAGGCAAGTGGTAACTAAAAGTTGAATTTTACCCAGGCTCGTCTGCCAGGTGCAACAATGGTTGATGAAATTATTAAAAAAACTACTGATGGAGCAAAAGTTTACGCCAAAGATTTGGTCAGAGTCAGCTCTGATACACAGAAAATAGATAAATTCTTTCAAATCGCGAAACGTAATGAAAACGAAACCAATACAATAAATACAGAGAAAATTGTCGAAGAAGAAAAAAATAAACCTATCATACAAATTAATGATGAAAATTCAGATGTTCTAGAAAATTCTCTAATAGAAGAACCAAAAGAAATAAAAGGCAAAGAATGGAATTTGCATACAGGAGTACACCAGGGAAATGTAACTTATATCGACCCGAAGGAATCGTTTAAAACCAGAACATTTAAATATGAGAGGGTAGAAACGAAACTGACAAGCATTAAACAACTCCGTATGGATGTGGAGGGTAGTTGTAATACGAATTTGAGAGAAATTTTAGCGAATCTAATATTTATCGCTTGCATTGATTGTCATCAATCTCTAATACAACATTCTACTAAACTGTATTTATGTAATACGACAAAATTAACGTAAGTGGTTTTATCAGCGTAAATCTATATCTATCTATACTAATATAATAAAGCGTAAACAATTCTTTGTTGCCTAAGATGTCGGCAATTACAGCATATTTTTGAATAATTCTTTTTTTAATAAAAAACCCTATACATACCACACTTTAGGCTATATATTTTCACGCTACTAATCTTAGAGAGTAAATTTATTGGAAAAAATGTCATGCGGGAAATGGACATAAACTACAAGCTGAAAACACCAAGGAAGCAAGGTTGCCATGGTAACGGTAATTGTAATCCAAAAGCCTTCGTTGTCATTTGTCCGTTTGAATTTTGACATTTGTTATTGAAAAGTTCACAAATGTAAACAATAAAATAAAGTTTTTATAATTTCAAACGGATGAAGCACGGGAACAGGTCGTCGTTAAATATATTTTACTATAGAAGTCTTAAAGTAAACCTAGTCCCTTAGTGACAACTAACACTGAGATACACAGCAATTTAATTGAATTGTGGTTTTCATAAGGCATCAATTAAGGCTAGTTTCGTTACATGATAAAGATAGACATATATCTAGTGTATTGGAGTGAAAGAGAACGATATACTGACCTTTGTTGTAGGGAGGAACTTTTCTATGAAACGTTGTTATATGACTTCCAAAACTTAGGGTTAATAAAGCTATCGAACCCGTTGCCACTTGAAGAGTTAATGATGTTGGGTCTGAAGACGCAGGAAGCAGAATGGAATTCACAGTATGGTAAAATTAAAAACAAACAAAACATTTTATATTTCTGTCTCTTTTCTTCCGCATGCGTTTTATTTTCGTTCTCTTTCATGTAACGAAAACGTATTCTTGTTATCTCTTGGTTTTTATATTTCTAAATAATAAATTAACATTATTTTAGTTTGCTAATAAATCTTTATTTCCCGTCAATAATTGAGATAACTATCATCTTTTTTTGTTGGACCAAATTACAGTTTAAAAATTTATTCAAGACTAGCTTTCGCCCGCGACTCCGTCCGCGTGGAATAAAAAAAACAAAAGTGAGTAGCCTGTGTTTTTCCAGACTATCCTAGAGGATAGGAGATCCTAGATGTAGACATCTATGCCAAATTTCATCGAGATCCGTTCAGCCGTTTAGGTTACAAACTCTAACAAACATCCATCCAAACTTTTACATTTATAACATTAGTAAGATCTATAAGTTCGGAGTTTATTGCTGTATTTTTTTTAAATTATTACTACCATTAATGTTATTTTGCAGGCGATATGTGTGAAGTCGCAAAACAAATGACATTACTTCTTCTCAGTAAAAAGGAAATGCTATTTGAATATTTCTCACTGGAAATGAATGCGGATGGTGAGCTGTTAGCGCTGCCATTATTGCTTGGTAAATCTATTATATTTAACATTTATTCAGTTTTGGATACCAACATGACAACAAAACAAAAAATGGATGTACGTACATTCATTTTTTGTTTTATATAAATCTATGTTCCTCTATGTTTTATTTACGTGTACGTTTTGGAAATAATGTATTTTGTCCTAGACGGTCATACACCATTCATGGGCGCGTTACCAACGTACTTAGTACGTTTGGTTTCCGAAGTAAATTGGGATTCAGAGAAGGAATGTTTCGATACATTCTGTCGTCAGACGGCGATATTTTACTCCCAACCGAACCCGGACACAGCAACAGAGGCTCAAAAATCACAACAATGGAAACAGGAACACGTCATATTTCCAGCGATAAGAAGAAATTTCCTGCCACCGAATAGATTTGTAACAAACGGTGTGGTTTTACAAATAGCAAACTTGAGTGATTTATACAAAGTGTTTGAACGATGTTGAATATAAGTGTTATTTTTAATCTGTGTTTTATTTTTTACTTTTTGACTAATTAATCTATACCTATACTAATCTATCAATCTATCTTAATATAATAAAGCGTAAACACACACTACTTCGTGGCGTAGGATGTCAGCAATCACAGTATATTTTTGAATAATTCTTTCTTTAATAAAAAGCCCTACACTTACGACAAACTTTAGGCTATACATTTTCACTCTATTAAACTTAGGGGTTAAATAAATTGGAAAAAAAAACATTATGTGGGAAAGGGGCCATAAACTACAAGCTGCCAACATCAAGGAAGCAAGATTGCCATGGTTTGTCATCATGTCATGTCATTTTGACATTTGCAATTGATAATTTCTCAAATGTAAAAAATGAAATGAAGTTTTTATAATTTTATGCGGATGCGCACGGGAACAGCTAGTAAAATACTAAAATCACTTGCGATCTGTACCTGCTTAATAAAAAGAAACAATAAAAATTAAAAAAATCAAAAGCAAGCATTAAGTATCTAGCTCTGGGCATTATTACAATAACATGTAAGTTGAAAAAATAAATTTTATTCATTTATACTTACATGTATTTAAAATTTAGATATAAATAATGATTAGATAAAAATTATAATCTGACTAGGAAAATAGAAAACCAGACCTACATGAGGCTTAATCACCTTTTATATTGCACTGTCTTAAAGTTATTAAAAGTTAAATGCAATATTTCAGATTAATTCTTAATACATATATTTCGAGATATCAGGCTGACCTACAAGTACTTTACACGTTACAGACAACATTTTCACAGATTAAAAAACTAGACCATAGTGTTATGGTAACTTTTTTATCTATACTAATATTATAAAGAGGAAAGAATTGTATTTTTGGATTTCTGTATGTATTTGATTCACGCAAAAACTACTGGGCCGATTTTAGAAATTCTTTCACAATGAGAAAGGTAATTTATCTGTAAGTAACATAGGCTACATTTTGATATTTTTAATTTCACGCGGGCAAAGTTGCGAGCAACAGCTAGTCGTATATATTTGATTAATGTTGCCATCACAAAAAAATAGTTCCGTACCCGTTATGGCAAGGTTTTAATGCAGAGTTTTATTCTGCCAACTGTTAATAGGAAGATGGTCCTAGAACATAAAATATTCTGTTAGCAACTAAGTAGCTATTATAAAAAAAAATAATGAAAAAATTCAATATTAAAATCCACTTACGTCAATTGTAGGATGAACAAGAATGATATTGTCATCCAAATCCTCTTTGAATTGTAATCTTATTGAATGGTCTTTCGCGGGATTCGGTTTTGTGCTAATAATAAAAAAAAATATAAATCGGACCAATGTAACCTTTTTTGTTATCTTACTTCCTACTAATATTATAAATGCGAATGTTTAGATGGATGGATGGATGTTTGTTAGAGTTTGTAGCCTAAACTACCGAACGGATCTCGATGAAATTTGACATAGACGTTGAGGATAGTCTGGACGAACACATAGGCTACTAACTTTTGTTTTTTTGAACTCCACGCGGACGGAGTCGCGGGCGCAAGCTAGTATATTATAAATGCGAAAGTTTAGATGGATGGATGTTAGAGTTTTATATGTAGCAACAAAAATATTGCTTTAATATGTCGGTAATAAATTATTATTAATATTTAGAAACATTTTGAAAGTAAATATTTTTACTGCATTACATTACATCAGTTGCCTATTTTTCTACAAATAACGAAAGGATTGATATCTGGCAACTCTAAGTTACTGTTAGAAAGGGAAACATCGTACACTCTTAGCCTTCTCACTCGCCTTCAATTTTATTTTGCCTGCAACAAGACTCTTACGCCATTAGCATAAGGATTTATTTTCTTTATTTTAACTGCAAGAGGTACAGAAAGACCACCCTCCTGTTGTACGTAGTACATGGTCAAACTATAGCAATAAAATACAAAATTTAGAAAAAAATAATCATTCATTAATAAAAAGACCAGCTTAAAAATTAATAATCAATTATTATGAGTCAACCACGAAATTAGGGTGTACAACCAATAATGGATCGTCGTCTATCTCTTGTTCTGATGATTTCTGTGTCGCTTTTAGACCGGTTGTTGTCAGAGGTATTATAACTTGATCCTATAACAAGAAATATATATGCGATAAAAATTGATTAGGTGGTAAGATACTAATCAAAAAACAATCATTACTATACTTACATGGTACATGAGTCTTTCGATAACTTTTTCTACCAGAACCTTCTTTTCTACCAACTCGTCTTCGTTTTCTATTTGTCCTTGTGTCACCAGCTGCTCCAAGTACCAGTTGACGACGGCACTCTTGCGCATGCCTGCGCTCTCCTCACCTGCAAGTGTACATCATCTTACCAATATCATGTCTGAAGATATAGATATCTTTAGTTGTAGCGAGTCGAAATTCACAGAAGCTGCTTACAG